>CM020502.1:29541443-29583943 GCA_009823395.1 Thamnaconus septentrionalis | reverse complement strand
TCTCTCTCTCTCTCTATCTCTCTCTCTCTAAACCCAATTATGTTTTTTCTCACGCAGAAAAGTCTGTCATAGCTGGTGAAGAACGAGCAGCAATGATGGGTGAGTGCAAACACAGGCAGGAGGAGTGAGGAGCAGGAGGTCCTCAGAAGCTTCTCAGAAGGTCCTCTGGAGTTTCTCAGGAGCTCCTCAGGAGGTTCCTCCTGCTCACCCAGCATCTCTCCTTCAGTCTCTCCAGGTGATGCTGTCTCCAGCAGCAGCAGCAGCCACTGGGCTCTGCTCAACTTCCCTCTCTTCGCCGTCATCCTCCGGGCCCTCCTCCTCCATCTCCTCCTCCAATGAAAAGCAGGGACCTTCCTCCATCCTGTGTTGGGGGCGGAGCTTCCTGTCAAACATGTAGAACTCACAAAACCTTCAGACAGTCGAGACTGTGAACCCACGTATCAATCAATCAATCAATCAATCAATCAATCAACTTTTATTTGTACAGCGCTAAATGACATCCAAAAACATTTCAATGCGCTTTGTACAATCGAAGAAAAAGGAACCAACTGGGCCCCCAGAGCAAGCAAAGTATACGTATATACCATGTATATACGTATATTATACATATTGTAACATTCAGCCAGGCCGTGAAAGGAAGATGGCAGTTTCTGTAGGAGCCAATATGAGTTTTTGTTGATTATTTTGGTTTTTCCTGTCATTAGTGTGTATGTATTTGGGAGAGGGCAACTTCTAAGGTGCATTCAGGTACATAACGAACTTTCAGGACATTAACAGCACTTAACAGACCCAACACAATAAAACCACAGCAGAATTGCTACAATATTATACATATGTATATTATATTATAGCAAGCTGCTGTTGTTTGTTAATGTTCTAGAATCTGTTATGTTCCTGAATGCACCTTAAGTTGGTTAGCCATGTGAATGGCTGAGAGAGAAAAGGGGGGCGGGACTGAGGTGATGGAATGAGGAAGTCTGGGGAGTGAGTGTGAGTCGAGTCGGCGAGACCATAGACACAATAAATGATTTATTATGTCTATGGGCGAGACGGCGAGCCAGAAATTGTGAGCGAAGTATAATTATTTATGTTTGTGTTTGGCGTGGTTATGGCCGACAGTAACCAGGGTCTACAAATAAAGCAGTCTGTTAACCCAAGTGCCTTCTTCTTCGCACGCGTCTGGCAGATCACTACAATATATATGTATATGTAGTGGCGGGCGGTGCATTTCACACCTAGGCCTTCGGTAGTGCTTAGTCTGAATCAATCCACACCTCATATAAAGTAATGCAAGAGCCATTTTCTGTCAATGTGTGTGTTTGTCCACTAGGTGGCACTCCTCCGTAGTTGGTTAGAAGTGACCTGACTGGAGGAGCACAGTTTATGACCACATTGCGACTCAGCGTGTTGCGTCTGCCTTACCGAGTCATGCAGAACGAGTTGTTTTGTGCACATTGGGCCACGGTTCAAGCAGTAGGCTTAGCCTCTACAACTAATTTATGGTTATAAAAACTATCTTAATATGCATAAATACAGTATAAAGAGCCATTGTATGGCAGATAGATAACTCCTGTATGTCCTCCTGGGTGAACAAGTCTCCTTCTACTGCCGCCACAGCCGCGACGCACATAAAAACATCAATAATAAGCTCATAAACTTGCAATAGTATTTGGGGGAAATAGCAGCATTTTACTCACCTAACACTTGTCCATGAAACTGCGCTTTGTTGCCGATTCGTATGAGAGACCAAACAGTCGATAACGAAACAAACTGGATCGAACTGTTAAGTTATTAAACAACTGAACATGTTGGCGCACCTGCTGCACCAATGCGCCACGACAATGACATTTACATTTGCTGATAATTCGGCAACTAAAACTCCATATTCTTCTTCAGCCGTCGAGGTTTCGCCGGAGTGGCCATAGATATGGCGGTGGCAACCGGGTCTCCTAGTTGAGTTCAGTCTGCAAGGTTCACATGTTCTTATCCAATCACAGGACGCGCACTTGTGACGTTCACGTTCAGCGTAAGGCCTTCTAGAAGGCCTTGGCCTCGGAGACTCCAGGTCTGATTGGCTATCGCAACTGACTGAGTTCCCTTCACTTATTGGAATGGAAAGCAGCGTTCAATTTCGATTCTGGAGGCCTTTGGCAGATTTCCCGGCACCTGGCAACACGAGCTAGCTGAAATGTGATTGGATAAAAATTATACCACAATATTCGACAATGGGAGCAACGCATTCAAGTGGATATTAAACGACGTGAAAAGAACAGACTATGGAGAATAACTTTATCAACATATTTACTTTTGTTTGGTGCCGTTCCAAAGACATTTATGAAGATGACTGCCTGAAGAAAGCACGCACATTTCCACAGTTATTGATGATATGGGGCTGCATGTCAGGTAAAGGCACTGGGGAGATGGCATTACATCATTACATCTTCAAGAAATGCACAAGTTTACGTTGAGATTTTGGCCACTTTTCTTATCTCATCAGTTTAAAGGTTGTGTGGGGATGATGACATAATTTTTCAAGATAATAACGCATCTTGCCACAGAGCAAAAACTGTGAAAACTTTCCTGAAAGAAAGACACATAAGGTCAATGTCATGGCCCGCAAATAGTCCAGATATCAATCCACTTGAAAATCTGTGGTGGAAATTGAAGAAAATGGTTCACGACAAGGCGCCAACCTGCAATGCTCATCTGGGAACAGCAATCAGAGAAAGTTGAAACCAGATTGATGAAGATTAAGTTTGTAACTTGTTACATCCATGCCTCAGAGACTGCAAGCTGTTACAAAAGCCAGAGGTGGTGCAACAAAGTACTAGTGGTGTGTTGTAGTGTTTTTTTTTTTGTTTGTTTTTAATCAAAACACTTGCATTTTGTATTAAAAAATTTTATTTGCAGCGAACTTTAAAAAAAAAAATACATGCATCCATTTTTCCCATAAAGTGCCCGATGGTAAAAGTAACTTGTACTTGTACTTGCTATGGCACCAGTTACACGACAGAGGTGGAGGAGTTTTCAGAACTTCAGACTAGTGGCGGAAAAGTGGAATAACAGGAGGCCTCAACAATAATAATAATAATTACAATTATATAAAAAAAAAAAAAAATGAAAGTAAAAATGAAGATGAAAAAAAAGACAAAAGAAAATAAAATCATCAAAATGTTTGGTTTGGTCACTGTTTCCAGAACAATGCAGTACTTAGGACATAGAGGGAGTACTGGTGTGTGTATTGGGGAAGAAACATGAATTCAAAAAGTATAATTTTTAAATATTTGCAGATAATTACACATTTATGAATGGGGTGAATAAATCTAGAATAGAAATATATTTTTTTTTATAAAAAACAAAGAAATGCGCTACTGAAAAACGGCCATTTTGCACAACAAAGAAAAATTGGTTGAAAAAAGGAATATATATATATATATATATATATATATATATATATATATATATATACATATATACATATATATATATATACATATACATATATATATAGACACATATACATATATACACATACACATATATATATACATACATATATATATATATATATATACACACATACATATACATATATATATATATATATATACAAAAAAGAAAGGACGCGCTACTACAAAAATGGCAGTTTTACGCAAAGAAAAAAATGAGTGGAAAAAGAAGGAAAAAACAATTTCCCGCAAAAAGAAGAAAAAAAAAGGTTCTTAAAAAGAAAGTCTAAAAAATGAACAAAAAATGAAAAAAAAAAGACAGCAGCCGACAGGTGGGGAAGAGCTAAAAAAATAAAAAATAATAATGCTGATTATTATTATTATTATTAATATTGTTAATATCACGAGGAGCTTCGATGGTGCAGCTGTGAGGACGTGGTGCTGTTAGTGTTAGTATTAGCATTAGCAGCGTTAGCCCGGAGGGGCACAGTGCAGTCCTGGGCCTGCGGGAAGCGCTGGTGGTATCGGTCCAAGCGCAGGTACTTCACCGTCACCAACTTCCCTGGGGGGAAAAAAAAGTGTAAATATACTTCAATAAGTACGTCAATACATGAATCAATGCTAGTGTTCATGTGGTAACGTCTTTTCCAAATATGCTGAAACACATAGCCAGTGCCAAAAAACTGTACTACTAGTGGTACTAGCACTTGCAGTACGAGTAGTAGTGGTAGTAGTAGTAGTATGAAGGCTGAGGTAGAAGTAGTACTAGTAGTAATATGAAGCAGTACCATCGAACCAGGAGCCGTGCACGGCCTGGAAGGCTCTACACTAGTAGTTGTAGTAGTAAGAGTACTCGTAGCAATGTGAAGCAGTACCATCGAACCAGGAGCCATGCAGGGCCTTGAAGGCTCTTCCAGAATGATCCGCCGACAGA
Organism: Thamnaconus septentrionalis; assembly: GCA_009823395.1. Taxonomy (NCBI): domain Eukaryota; kingdom Metazoa; phylum Chordata; class Actinopteri; order Tetraodontiformes; family Monacanthidae; genus Thamnaconus; species Thamnaconus septentrionalis. The sequence continues at coordinate 29,579,560 of CM020502.1, read as the reverse complement.
CACTTGACGTAGACGCAGCCCTGTGGACATAACAAGTACTGTGGGTTAGTAGTAGTAATAATAGTACTGCATTGGGTCAATAGGAAAACACTGCAACTGTCCATCAGATGGATAATATTGGGGTATTTTCTCTTTCTTACTGTCGGAATATTTAATCTTACTTCATTTTAATTTATATAATTTTCCTTCTCTACTATTCTACTACTGTTCTACGCCATACTTTCTATATTCTACCACTATTTTCATTCATTCATTCATTCATCTTCTATACCCGCTTATTCCTGTTCAGGGTCACGGGGGTCTGCTGGAACCTATCCCAGCTGTCTTAGGGCAAAGGCAGGGTGACACCCTGGACAAGTCGCCAGTTCATCGCAGGGCCACATAGAGACAGACAACCATTCACACTCACATGCACACCTACGGACAATTTTCTACCACTATTTTCTATTACTATATTCAGCTCTACTATATTCTACTCTACTTTATTCCACTGTATTATATTCTGCTACTATATTCTATTGCTATATTTGACCGTATTATATTCTACTCTAGTCCTATCTAATTTGTACTTTATATATATTCGACCCTACTACAAACTATACTCTATAACTACTACTTTTGTATTGTACTCTAGTACTCTACTGTATTTTTATTCCACTAATCAACTGTATTATATTCTACTACTATATTTTAACTATTATGTTCTACTCTACTACTATCCAATATAAACTTTATAAAATATATATTATACCCTACTATATACTACTATATTATACTCCATAATTAAATTCTACTCCACCCTACTATATTCTACTCTTACTAGACTACATTCTACTCTACTGTAATGTACTCCACTCCCGTTCCATTATAGTACTAGTACTCTTGTTGTACTGTGTTACCTCTCGTGAGTTTTTGTCCACGGCGATGTGGACGATGCCGTCATTGTCGCTGCACTTCTCCAGAACGGCTTGTTGGATGACCTTGTCCCAGTGCTCACCCACCTCCCTGATTGGGCCAGACAGAGAGAGAGGGGAGAGAGAGAGAGAGAGAGAGAGAGAGAGGTGGCCAATTAGGAGGGGAAGAAGGAGGAGTCAGCCAATTGAGTCACATACAACGCTCAAGACCGGGTCAAACATTTTCCTGATGCTTAGACACCGAGTACACAACTGTAACGGTACCAATACCGGGGTCGAGTTTCTGTAGTGGAGCATCCCTATTTTAAGTGTGTGTATAAATTATTGGGGATGCAAAAGAAATTAATTGATTCGAAAAGGACCAGGGATGCGCTACGCACACCAGTCTTGAGTATCGGCACAAATTGTCGATATGAATACAGGGATGCGCTGCCAATACCCATCCTGGTATCATCGATACTTGCACTCACATGATGGGGTCAAACATGTTCCTGATCTTCAGGCAGGGTGTCAAACTGTTGGGTGGCGAGTTCCTGCGGTCCAGCGGGAACGCTGGAGAACCAGGGAGAATCCTCAATCAATCAATCAATCAATCAATCAATGGGCTGATGTCATTAAATACTCACTACACATACAAATCCACACAAATCCACTGTTCGAGATCACAGAGACACATCGTACGCTCTAAACAGGGAGGTACCGATACCACTTTGATGATAGAACCCAACCCGATGCCAGATACTGTTATCGGTAGCGTCATATTGGCAAATATATTTTGCGGTATGGGTACCGATAGTGGTATTCGTATCGCTACCTCCATAACTCTGACATAGAAGGTTTCCAACTCCAAACTCGCAGGGTTGCAATCATTCTGATCCAATACTGACACTTGGGGTTCGGTACTGGTGCATTCCAAACAATTACAAAGAGCGTTTACACCTCCAAACTCGCATTTAAGGAATTTTGGGGTTGCAATCGTTCTGATCCAATACTAATACTGATAACAGTGCTGATATCGGTACTGATACTGGTATTGGTATCAATACCTCCCTAACTCTTACAAAGAGAGTTTCCAAGTCCAAACTCTCGTCAGGAACTTTGGGGGTAGCAATTTTTCTGATCCAATACCGATACCGGCAACATCCTGTGAGCTGCTGTTACCTTTGCCCTGCCAGACCTTGGAGGAGGAGGTGGGCGGGGCCTGTGGGGAACTGCGCTCACAGCCAATGGGTGGCTGGATCCACCTCCAGACCAGGAAGTCAGCCCCGCCCACCCGCTGGGTCTCGGTCTGGACCCGAGACTCTTTGGTGGACAGGAAGGCCTCGGCCCGATCCCACACCCGGCCCAGCCTGGCCCTGTAACACACATAGAGGGGTCAGGGGTCAAAGGTCAGCCGATACAGGGGCCGGAGGAAATGGTGAAAGGTCAAGCGGTACCGACCTGTCCTGGGGATGGAGCAGTGAGTCCCGGATGTGGGGGATGGGCAGGTAGGGGGGCAGGTCCTGGTTCTCCTGGCAGGCCTCGCTGTGGCTCCGCAGCACGTCTGCAGGGCAACAAACACCGGGTTAATGACAGGAGAAGAAGACGAAGAGAGATGATGAGGATGATGTTGGACAGCACGTCAATACCACTGATACATCAGTCTCAAAATGCCTAAGGGTGCACTGGTACCGATACAAGTACTGTGTATCGCTACCGATATCAGGACGGAGTATTGTATCAGTGCATCTCTACTTTTTAATGTTGATTGCGCTCACTTACATGACTGGATGTTATTGACTTTCAGACACCAAGCAGTCAAACTTTATCGGTACCTATACCGGGGTTGAGTATCGGATTATCCCTACTTAAGGTGCTTACACACTGAACACGTCAAGCGCAGGGGGGCGTCAGCGCAGCCATTCAATGTGTACGTGCGATGTCGGCGCAAGAGCGCAACGCCGTGCAGGGAGCAGAGCGTCGCGCAAGGGTGGCGTTCCTCACTCCTGCTCTATCGCTAACTGGCGCCCTGCTCTGCATCGGGCCACTTTTTTCAGAACCGGCTGCTCTCCTATTGGATGCGCCGAGGTGTCGTCACAGGGCGTTGACGCCAGGTCTGCGCCTGCTTGCGCCATACCGCGCGTCAGGCCGCGTCAAAAACCCGTTCAGTGTGTAGGCACCTTTATTGTTAACTGTGTGGAAACATTGGTAAGGCTGCAACAAAAAATGATGTTGATATGATGATGATGATCGAAATGACTATGGATGCACCAATACTAGCAATGGGTATCAGTGCGTCTCTGCTTTATAATAATATTAACTGCGTGTAAACATTAATTCCAAATATCATTGATATGAAAATGTCTAGGGACGTGCCGATGCCGATACTGGTATCAGTATCGGTACATCCCTTGTAATTGTCAACTATTTTCTGTTGCAGCACCGTTAATGTTTGCATGAAATTCACATGTAAAAAATAGGGATGTACCTATACCAATCCCTAACCCCGACATCAGTATCGATACCCAATATCTGTATCGGTATCTGCGTTCCTGGTCAACAATATTTTGCATGCAGTTAACACGAAAAAGTAGGGATGTACTGATACTGATACTCAACCCCGGTTGCGGTACCAAAACCGTACTAATAATACTGGCATTGTTATATGTGCATCGTCATTTCGATATCAAAATGACTAGGAATGTTTTAATATGAAGTACTCGGTATCCGTGAGTACTGAAATGCAAGTACTGTGGTACAGTGGGTATCGGTTAGTTAAAAAAAAGAAAAAAAAAGAAAGATAGTTCTTCACTACTGTATTTGTGCAGTTTTACCACGGTACACAGTAGCAAGATATTTAGAAAGTGCTCAGAAAACATTTAGAAAGTACTCAGAAAGTATTTAGAAAGTACTTTGAAACTACTTACCGACAATCTGCGCCACCATAACATACATCTGCCGCGACTCCTCCTGCTGCCTCCACCAGCGGTACTTCACTAGCCACGCAGTACTGAGTACACAGCACAGTCCTGCAAGCACACACAAGTACTTTTTAACGTTAGCACCCTCCAGAGCCAAGAGAAGGTGAGCGTTAGCAGTGCAATCATTACCATTCAATACTGTTTCAGCCCCGCTACTGTTGACGCTAGCATTAGCATGCTAGCTGCGGAGGATAACACCCATATACACACATACATTGGTATCAGTACCTATGCTGGTATCAATTCATCCCTAGTGACATTGATACCATTTCAGCCGTGCTAATGATGACGTTAGCATTAGCATGCTAACTGACCAGCTGCCAGCAGCAAGACTCACAGTATCGGTACCAATGCTAGTATCGGAGCGCAACTGGTCATTTCTGACAGTTTTTCAGCCCTGCTTGTGATGACGTTGTTAGCATTAACTAACTGCATGCTAACCCACCGGCTGACAGCAGCAGTACCCTGCAGGCCACCGTTAGCAGTGCGCGGCGCAGGCGGCAACTCAGTGGCATGCTGGGATGGGTCGACTCGAGCCGCCGGACCTCCGACAAGTCAGTGGGTAGCTCGTCGGCCACCTCACCCATCAGCCTGAACAAGTACATGGAGCACACACAAGGTGAATTAGTCGTGGTACCGGGTCACAGCGTTCTGATTGGATGGGATGGGAAGCAGGAAGTTGATAGCGGACCTGATACCGACGTCCTGTCCGGTCCGCAGGAGCCACTCCAAGGACGTCAGAACCAGGTCTTCAAAGTCTTGGTTCTGGTTCTGGAAGACATGACAGACGTAGTACACACAGTTTGTAGGTACTTTGGCTGTTGAGCAGTCAGTCAAGGATTAGAGACCAGTGACCAAGGGTAGACGATAAAGGAAATTTGCCACTGGCCCTCCGGCTTTTGAAGATCACAGGCTCCACTATTGTAACCACTGGCCCAGGTCAACATCAGGAATCAATCCCCATAAAAGCAAAGAAGAACAATTTAATTCACTAACATTTTATTTTTTGAGGTAGGTTTTCAAAAGTGCAGCAAAAAGGTGCAAATACACTTATTCCAACAGTGCCTAACGCAAGTGAAATAAATTCTTCCTCCATGTCCTCCTTAGCTGGATGATTTTTGTGCCTCCCTCCTGATGCCCAGGCAGTATAACCTTGTCGTCTGCTTCTGGACCCTGACTGCCACCAGCTCAAAACAGCCATCTCTACAGCTTACATGGACACAAGCTTAAACAGGTGTTTATCGTTAACTATTAAAATAACTGTATCATAATAATTCCATGATATTAATAACATTATGAATAGAAATAATTCAAATGCTGATGTACAGTGTCACAAATGGGACATGTATGCTTGCAAGATCTGCGGTTTCACACGAGACCGTCGTTATGACGACGTTATTTTCTCCATAGTTACACAGCAATGCGTAGGAGTTATCACATTCATACACGTTAACTTTTCTCTAACAGCGCTGGCTGTCTTTGATCGGGATCGCGTAACATGTTAGCGGTAGTTGCCAAGATGATTTCACAGAATTGCAAAACACAGATCCACAGGGAATTAATGTGAAATGCGATTTTTGTACTGGTTTTTTTTTTTTAGAGGCATTACTTTTTACTGGCCCCACCGGGCCAGTGGTAGGGGCGTCAGCGGTGCCCCTTAAAGTTTTTAAAGTACGCCTGGGCCACCGGGCCAGTTATATTGTCAACCCCAGATTGACCTTCCAAAAACCCCAAAGTGAACAGCAAAGGAAAGATACCAAAACCGATGACACTTATACTACAGACCAAGTAGTACGAGTACTCTGACCGATGCCGAATACCTGAGTACTTACAGGTTTTCGCAATTTTCAGATACACAGATACAACTAGTATCGGTGTCATGGTATCGGCACGTGCTTTACAAGTGGAGTACGCAGCCCTGGCATTGATACCTTAAACTGTTATCGCGATATCAGCACGTATTTTACTAGTACCAGTAGAGTATTCAACCCCAGTATCAATATCAGACACTGCTTATCTTGGTATCAGCAGATATTTTTTTGAGTATGAATCCTCAACCCCGGCATCTGCACTGAAACTAATACTGGTATCGGTATAGTGGTATCAGCACATATTTTACGAGTAGAGTACTCAACTACAGTATCGGTATTGATACCGGATACTGGGATCATAGCATCAGCACACATTTTACAAATACAAATCCTTGGTATCGGCATCGTGGTATGAGCATGTATTGTACGAGTACTCAACCCTAGTAGCGGTATCATGGTATAGGCACATATTTCATGAGTACTCAACCAAGGTTATCAGTACCGATACCAGGTACTAATATCGGTACATCCCTAAAAATATATAAACTCACAGTTCCAAATGCAGTTCAGCTCATATTACTAGTATTAATATTCAATACTGGTGTTCTTCTCCAGACGGTCCAATCAGAACCCACCTGTAGGAAGGCCACGGCCTCGTCCAATGACAGGCTGCGGTTGGGGTGCTGGGCGTCACCGCAGTCGTGCCCACCTGCCAATCAGAATCAGAGAAAACACATTAGAACACGAGGGAACAACATAGAGGAAGAAGTGAACAGATGTGGACTACCAAGACGATATTCCAGGGGTTAGCGTTAGCAACCATTTAGCCCACAAAATTAGCCGATTGTTGTCAAAAATATTGATTTATCGATTAAATATCAATATTGAAAATACAAAAGCGGTTCAATATGACTTTTCCGTATTATCGATATATCGATACTCGAAATGCCTTCTTGGTATGGCCTTGCGCCGCCACCAACACACAAAAGCGTGCACAAATACTTTGTGCAGTTACGCCTTGAGTTTACAAGAAGCCGGCGTTTTCACTGAAACCACACACACAGAAACCGCACTTTTTTGAAAACGCTGCTTGCCCGGATTCGTGTAAACGCCGAAACCGTGCTTTTTTTGGATACGCTGATGTCACACCTCTAAACCCCTCCTCTACCTGAGCCGGCAGGGAGACGCGAAAGACCACTCATAACAACCACAACAATGACGGCTCCAGCAGATGATTGGCCTGTTGCAGCAACTGCAGCAAAATATTCTCCTTCTCCTCCACTACACCGAACAACAGACTGTTTTGGACAACAACATTCGGTATAAGCTTTTGGATTGACCGCGGAGAGCGACGAGAAGGGCGCTCAGCTGTTTTGGAGGTTCTTCGGATCTGCGCTGGAAGAACAAGGGAAGCCAAAGGACAGTTTGCAAGCCGACGTGCAAGCGATGCCAAAAACTGTGCCGACAAAAGTAACGAACACGACAAATTTGTCAAAGCACCTCCAAGACAGACACAAGGACCTGTATAAAGAATTCAAAGAGGTTGGTAACAGTACTTGAAGCATGTGATGCATAGAGTTATAATATATATCTGTGTTTACTTTAGCTACGTGTAGCGCTCCCAGCTACACGTAGCTGCTGCATGCTACTGTCTGTGTGCTGCTTGGCTCTGTTCCGGCATGTGATTGGTTCAGTGCCGCGCAGACTCTGAGCAACTCATGTTGTCATTGGCTATTTGTATAGTCTATCAATACATTGAAGACGGCCGTCTATCGAAAAGCCTATTGACGATTTTTCATATCGATATCGAGGGAAAGTTATTTTTCAATTAATATCACTATTGTTTAATCACCCAGCCCTAATTTAAACAGTTTTCTTCAATTGCTTTAAAAATGTATTTTGTTTTGAATTTGTGACTTTCTGACGCCTTTTAACAAATGCATAAAAATGAAAAAAAAAAATAAAGGATACTGTTACTGTAAAAAGAATTACTTGAAAAAGTGCTCTACCTCAAGATAGAAGTTCCTTATTAATTTTTCGATAAACAAAAAGAAACATTTTTGCACAAAAATCTCTGTCGTTGTTAGTATCAAAAATGGTGTTGAATATCAGTATTTTTCAAAATATTGTATCAAAGTGTAAAATCCAGTATTGTGACAACACTAACATGTATACATATGTACACACACACACACACTTATATATATATATATATATATAAATGATGCAGTATTTACCAGCAATGTGAGCTAGGTGGTTGTGGAGGTTGAGCAGCAGCTTCAGGATCAGATCCTTCTCAGCTTTGGTCTGCAGGAGAAACACGCACGAACACACACACTCTCAGCAAGTCTTTCTAGAACAAGTTTCACTGCAGTACAAACACACATTTAACAAAATTTTCATATACATCGATATACAACTAGTATCGGTGTGGTGGTATAGGCGCATATTTTTACGAGTACGAGTAGAGTACTCAATCCTGGTATTGGTACCGATACCGGTATCAGTTATTAGCACCGATACTAATATTTGGCATCACAACCGATACCAGGGTTCAGCACTTGAATACTTGTAAAATATGTGCCGATGCTGCGGCACCGATACTGGGACAAGTTTCACCGCAGTACGAACACACATTTAACAAAAATTGTCATGTACATCGATATACAACTGGTATCGTACGAGGACTCAAGTACTCAACCCTGATAGCGGTATTGGGTATCAGTACCCAATGAACAAAAATTGCCAAATACATGCATATATAACTTGTATCAGTGTCGTGGTATCGGCATGTATCTTACAAGAACGAGAGCTCAAATACTCAACCCTGGTACCGATACCAGGTATCGTAAAAGATCGATACTCACGTAGGAGGAGTCGAAGTCACTGCCAAAGGGATGGCGCTTCTCTGTGATACAAAAACAAATAAGAAAATATCAGCAATTACTTTACAGACTGTTTTTTTCCATGACTTTCACCAAATTTAACCAGTGTGGAACCCAAACTAAACCAGTGGTTCCCAGTGTGCCCCAGTACCTCCCACTCGTGTGTCCTAATGTGTTCCAGTGTGCCCCAATGCATCCCAGTGGTTCCTAGTGTGCCCCAGTGAGTCCCAGTGTGTGTTCTAGTGTCCCTCCGTGTCTCATAATGTGTCCCCCAGCAGTGCCCAGTGTCTCTCCCCTGCCTCTGGGTCTCAGAGCCTCACCCTGCTGCTCCTCCACTGGCGCTGCAGTGAAGCCAGAGCCCCTCACCCGCAGGTAGACCAGGCCCAGCAGCAGGAAGAAGACCACGGCGGCCGCCAGCAGCAGCATGGAGAGGTAGTGGGCGCTGAAGCAGCAGCAGCCGCCCGGCAAGGCCGCCTGCCCCCCCTCTGCCCTCTGAAATTGCTGCAGCAGCTCGTCCTCGGCCCGTCGGTTCTGGTCCTGGTTGTCCTGGACCCGGGAGAACCTGCTGTAGGGAGGGAACCGAGACCTCAGCCCTGCGGCCGAGCGGCTACTGCTGCTGGTCGGTTCTTTGTGATCATCATCCTCATCATCCTCCTCATCCTCATCATCATGGTGGTGGTTCTGGTTCTGCTCCGCTCCGGTACTGGAACGTTCTGAGTTGGTGGTCCTCCTGGATGAGCTCGGCGTTCTTCTTTTCTTCATCTCCTCTTCCTCCAGCTGCTCCTCCTCCAGGTTGTTTCTGTTCAGAGGCCTGGTCTGGGACCCGCGCTCGATCACGGCAGCAGCAGTGGAGGAGTGATGAAACCGGGGTGAAGTTGCTGTTGTTGCTGCTGCTGTGGTACTCCGACTCGGCTGCAACCTCGAGGCGCCAAAAAATGCCAAACTCGTCGCTTCCGAGTCCGACTCGGAGTCCGAATAGTCCCGGTTCCGGTTCTGCTCCCGGTCCCGCCCGGAACTGCTGCTCCAACTCGAGACCCGACAGCCGTTCAAGGAACGACAGTGGCTCTTGGCGTCCCTGGAGCGACAGTAGCAGCCTCCGCAGTCCGGGTTGGAAGCGGCCCAGGCGGGGGACACGCTGCCGGAAGCGGCCGGAGAACCGGAACTAGCGGCCGACGGGTGTTTGGGAGCCGCCGACTCGGCCTGGAAGCCGCCGCCGAGGGCCGCCGCGTCGCGCCGCTCGGAGCTCCCGCTCTTCCGCCTCACCGCCGCCGGAACGTCGGCGTCCGACTCGTCTGAACTGAATCCGAGCACGGACGACTTCCGGCCGGCTCTCCTGCTCGAATTCAGGTGCGTGACGTCACGGACGAGCGGCCCGGGTCCCACGGAGTTGCTAGCGCTGCTGCTAGCGCTGTTGCTGTAGCTAGAGCCTCTGCTAGCTCCGCTGCTAGCGCTGTTAGCTCCGTTGCCGTTGCTACGGCCTTTGCTCCGCTGCTGCTGCTGCTGCTTCTTCTGCTTCTCCTGCTGCTCTTCGCGGAGCTTTTGAGCTTCTTCAGGTACACCGGCCGGGTGTTCTCGGTGAGCGGCCCCGGGGTGAAGCCGAGCAGCTTCAGCTCGGTAAAGAGCTCGTCGTCGCTTAGCTGCGCCGCCGCCGCCATCTTGAACAAATCTCTCTCTGTTGCTGCTGCTGCTGCTGCTGCCGCCGTGAAGCGGACGTGACATAGGTGGGGGAAAAGGATATGGATGTGTTGTGTGACGTATATTTTACGACTTTTCGAAAGAAAAAAAAACTTTTTTTTCATTTTTATATATTTTATTTTTATTTATATGTTAAGTCCACGGACATCAAAAAGTATTGCTGAATTCTCTCGTCGTAATAGATAAAGACTATCTACGGTAGCTGATTAGGGCAAAGATTAGGGGAAAAAATACGGCAAGGAGATATTTATTTATTTATTTATTAAAAAAAATTTGGGAAAAAAAAATCCATTTCGTTATTAAAGACGAAAAGGCTTTCAAGCAAAAGCCTCTTAACGTCATTTCCGTTTTCACCCGAGTAGCTTCCTGTTTACTTTTAACTACGAGCTTTTTAGTGTAAGTAAGTACACCTAAAAAACATTTTTTTTCCTGCTAAAAATCAATGTATTATGGTATGTAGTAGTGTTGCTGATTGATTCTGGTTCAACTTTTGACAAAAAAAAGTCAAAGTATTTTAATTGGGCAGATTTTGTTGCAAAAACCTGGAACAACTGCCCTCTATGGAAAGAAAAAAGGGAGGTGGAGACGTTCTTTCAAAAGAAATTTATTTTTTTTTAAAACAACCACCAGTAATAGAATAGAATAGAATGGAATAGCTTCATTAATCCCACATTGAAGAAATTTGCATCGTGACAGCAATAGTATAGTGCAAAAAAGACTGGTTAAAAAGAAATGAAGAAATAAAACACTGAACATATAAATCTCTATTAATCTAAGTGATGTTTTGCATAGAAACAATTGAACGAATGAACAGAGAAGTGTGAAGGTAGAGAAACAACATTGAAGTCTTCCGTTTATGAAAATTAATGTGAGCAATGTGAGCAGTCTGTCACAATTCTACAATTTTTCTTCTTTACATTCCAACAGAAAACAAGTGAGAATGATGATGATGATGATGATGATGATGATGATGATGATGATGAAGACGATTTCATTTGAAGATGTGAGGTTCCACTTCGAGGCCAGAAGAACCAACAGCTGCTGCTGCTACTACTGCTGATCACATGTTTGGATCTGGAAAACAATAAAAGTCATCAAGACTGAGTGCAACATGTTTGCATTTTTATTATTTATTATTTATTATTTATTATTTATTATTATTATTATTATTATTATTATTATTATTATTATTGTTGTTGTTGGGCTGGAATATAATAAAATTGATGGGATACAATAAAATATCTAATCTAATGAATCTAATATATTCTATTTAATTCAATGCAATATAATGAATCTAATCAAATCCAATCCAATCCAACAAACAATGTGTCTCCAGTGTCACCCACCCCAGACGTAGGTCTTGGCAGGGTGTTTGCCATGGGTGACCTTGCAGCTGTACTGGTGCTCAGAAGAGGGCATGAAGGCGATGCTCTTGGTCAGGTGGAAGCGCCAGTCGCCCTTGAAGGCCAGGTCGGTCTGATTGGCGCCATTCATCTCCTGCTGGTCCTCCAGCAGCTGGATGCTGAGGTCAGGGGGGTGGAAGCCGCTCACGTAGCAGATCAGGACGTTCTTCTGGCCAAAGAGGCCTGGCTGTTTGCTGTACACCTGCACCTTAGGAGGCGCTGTGGAGCAGAAGGAGGTCATAAAGTCACACAGATTTTTGTAGCATCTTGTCAAGAAGTGGCATTTTCCTTCCAATTTCCCTCAATGTGGGATTAATAAAGGTTTCTATTCTACTCTATCCCATTCTATTCTATCACACTCTCTTTGCTCCCATTGTAAAATATCACATTCTACTTTAATTAGATTAGACTGAAATACATTTGATTGGTTTAGATTAGAGTAGGTTATAATTGGATCTATTGTATCCCATTCTATTCTCTTCCATACTATTCTGTTCCATTTTATTACTATTTCATTCTATTCAACTCCGTCCCATTCTTTTCTATTCTATCCTGTACTACTCTATTCTATTTTCTATTTTTATTCTATCCCAATCTGTTGTATCCCGTTCCATTCTATCCCACCGTAATCCATCCCATTCTATTTTAGTCTATTCTATTTATATCCCGCTCAATTGCATTATATCCCACTGTATTCTATTTCATTATATTATATTCCATTCCATTCTACTCAAACCCCTTTCTATTCTATTCCATTCTATTCTCAGAACAACAGGTCCGCGCCTTACCGATATCCGCAATACACCAAGAAGGCCAAGGGAGGGCGCCCTCACACCGTTTTTAAGTTCGACTCGCTCCAGGAAGTAGATAAGAAAATATTCGACTATATTTATTACTATGGACTTTCGCAGTATTGCGAGTAACATTTTTACAACTTTAGTGGCCGCTCACGTAGCAGATTAGGACGTTCTTCTGGCCAAAGAGGCCTGTCTGTTTGCTGTACACATGCACCTTAGGGCGTAAAACTTTACGCTCCTCTTCTGTAGTTTGATGACAGAAACCCTGTTGATTCCAACTGCGAATGAAGTCACACCCACATTATGTTCACGATTAAACTAAAAAATGATGTGTAACTAATAAACGTGAAAAGAGATTTATTTTTATTTTTTTCATTCGCGAATGAAAAAAATTCGCGCCGAGCTGCGACATCCGGATTCCGGCGTTATCTTCCATTACAATGACACGGCGATGGCAGTACAAGTTTATATGCGTGGTGTGTGTGTGTGTGTGTGTGTGTGTGTGTACTCACAGTACTTCTCTCCGTAAGCGGCCGCTGCCAGAGCGGCGACGAAGAAGAAAAGCAGTTTCATGGTTGTTTTCTTCGCAGTTTCAGATTCCAGTGACTCTACAGCTCGAGGTGAGACGAGACTGAAGTGAAAGCGACCAACACATACACTTTTCTTACTGAGCCGGAAGCCCCACCCCTTTAGCATCCAAAACACCAATCAATAATCCAATTTTCCTGTTGCCAGGCAGAGTTCATTTGGACAGGTTTGAGTTGACGGCGCAGTGCGGAAAGTCCCGAAGTACGAAAGCGCATTGCTGCCATACTAGAAAAGAAAATAGTAGGGGTCAATATCACGTTGAAACGTGATTATTCTTTTGTTAGTATGGCAACATACAAGAAAAATAATAGTGCTCGGTATCAAGTTAGTTTCCACGCACGTTAAAGCGCAAAACAATTCGCGCACTATTATTTTCTAGTATCGCAGCAATTTAAAAACAATTGCCTTATTATTATTATTATTATTATTATTATTATTATTATTATTGTATATAAAGTAGCAGTAGTATCATGTCATAACGTGAAACGTTCACGTTTTTACGTGATAATGTTCACGTTAAAACGCAAAACTATCACGTTATTTCGTGGAACTATCTCGTTATAACGTGAATCTGAGCAATATTAAGCAATATTTTTCTAGTATGGCAGCAATGCGCTATTAAGTCAAAATCATCACCTAAAAACGTGAAACTCACGAAATGACGTGATTGTTTCACCTTATCACGTGATACTGGGCACTGTTTTTTTCTAATATGCTGCCACACTAAAAGAAAATATCTCGCTCCAACGTGAAACTGGGCAATGTTTTTTTTCCGAGGATGGCAGCAATGCGCCTTTAACGTCAAAATCATCAAGTAAAAACGTGAAAATTTCACGTGAAAGTTTCGCCTTATAGCGTGATACCCAGCACCTTTTTAGATAGATGAATACTTTATTAATCTCCAAGAGAAATTTGCACTCTTTTGTAGTGTGATGCCATTCTAATAAAAAAAATATAACGTCAAAACGTGAAACCGAGCCCTTTTTTTTTTTTTTTTTTAGTAAGGGAGCAATGCGCTTCTGTACTTTTGGGACTTTCCGCACGGCTCCGTGAACTAAAAACCTGTCCAATTGAATTCTGCCTGGCAACGAAATTGGATTGTTGATTGGTGTTTTGGATGCTAAAGGGGTGGGGCTTCTGGCTCAGTTAAGTGTGTGTTGTTGCTCACTTTCACTTCAGTCTCATCCTGCCGCGGGTCCTGGAATCATTCGAACCACTAACTGCGAACAAAACAACTTACCATGAAGCTGCTTTTCTTCTTCGTCGCCGCTCTCGCAGCTGCCGCCTACGCAGAGAAGTACTGTGAGTATATACAGCGCACACACACACAGTATATACTTTTACTACCATCGCCGTGTCATTGTGATCGTAGATAGTACCGGAAATCAGATGTCACAGCTCAGGGCGAAATATTTTCATTCGCGAAGGAAAAAAATGTCTTCTCGTTTTGTTTTTGTTTTATTAGAAATATTTTTATTTTAATAGCGAATAGGACTGAAATAAAAAGTGGGTGTGGTGTAATTAGCAGCGTGATCAACAGGGTTTTATAGGATAAAACTCCCAAAAAAAAAAAAAAAAAGTACCGCAAACTCCGCCACTAAAGTTTGAGTTTGCTGTTTAATCGCAGGGTTATATGGTTAACGAGCTTTATGAGCTGAAAAACTTACTTTCGATTTCTCCCGAGGAGCCAAGATGGCGGCGGCTGTGACGCAGCTGCGATTTTTTTTTTTTTTTTTTTTAATTATTATTATTATTATTTTATTCGTTGAAAAGCCGAGCTGCTGCCATTGGCTGATCACAGCCACTATCACACCATTACACCGCATTTAATAACTGTCCTGTCCCGTGTGGACTCGGGTGACCCGGAGTAATTGGGGTCATTCGGCTCTTTTATATATATATATATCGAATCGAATCTATTGTGTATATATTTATCAATTCGGATTTACACACACACACACGTTACACCTATATCATTAGTATTATTAGGATACATTCAATCGATCTCTTATCTCTCCCCTTGTCTTGTCATTGTGCGGCTCCACAGCGCCACCTAAGGTGCAGGTGTACAGCAAACAGCCAGGCCTCTTTGGCCAGAAGAACGTCCTGATCTGCCACGTGAGCGGCTTCCACCCCCCTGATCTCAGCATCCAGCTGCTGGAGGACCAGCAGGAGATGAATGGCGCCAATCAGACCGACCTGGCCTTCAAGGGCGACTGGCGCTTCCACCTGACCAAGAGCATCGCCTTCATGCCCTCTTCTGAGCACCAGTACAGCTGCAAGGTCACCCATGGCAAACACCCTGCCAAGACCTACGTCTGGGGTGGGTGACACTGGAGACACATTGTTTGTTGGATTGGATTTGATTTGATTAGATTCCAGATCTTTAGATCCTCAGGGTCTCCTTCTGGTACCTGGAACACCACTCCAGGGAGACAGCTGAGTGTCCTGGGTCCTCATCCTGTCCCTGAGGGTGATTAGATACGTTAGATAAAATTAGATTGCAGTCATTAAATTACATTAGATTAGGTTAGATTAAATTAAATTACATTAATTAAATATTAGTCAACTTTATTTAACTTTATTGCCATTTCACGTCACAAGTACAGAAAAACCAAATGCCGTTAACAGTGAATTAAATACTAATGTACCATATATATACATAACATATGTATATTGATATAAATATTGAACTGTTGTAAAGTGCAGGTGTGAAATAGCAAACAATGAATATGTTTCCCCATAAGTCTGTACAGAATATAACAGGTTGAAAATACACAGATGAGTTCATCTGAATTCATCTGATAAAATAATACTGTCAAGTTTTCCATTTGTACGTCATTTAAAAAGGCAAAAATACATTGAAATGTGTATGTTTTATTGTTTTTTCCAGATCCAAACATGTGATCAGCAGCAGCTGTTGGTTCTTCTGGACTCAGAGTTGAACTTCACATCTTTACATTCAATCATCAATTGAAGTGCAGTTAAATTCCTCATGCTTCTTTATTGTCTGTACATTGAGTACTTCATAATTATTCTCGTTCCAACGACGCAGCGCAAGATGGCTGTCAGTTTTAGTCGCTCCAATCGCTCGCCAGGTATTATTGATTATCTACTGAAGACAATACTGATCAATACTTTATTGTAATATCTCAGCCTTCACAGCACTCGGTGTTTGTCATTTAAATATAACTGTTTGTATGCAAAATACTGGTGACATGACTGGTGGTTGTTTTTAATAAATAAATAATTTTCTCCAAAGAACATCTCCACCTGCCTTTTCTTTTTACATACTATATATGAACGTGATACCGAGCCTAATTTTTTTTTCTAGCATGGCAGTGAAGCGCATTAGCTCACCTGTGTCCCAACAGCTGTGGCTTCTTCTCCTCCTCTCATGCGTTTCACACGCATACACATGCATGCAGATGAGTGTACATATATATATTAATATATAAATACATACACACACATATACATCAACGTGATGTGTGTACTTTACTATAGTACTACTTCATAAAAAAAACATAATAGTGTGGATATGGATGTAATAATAATACTTCATTTTTCATGCATTTCTTTAATATATCTGTTTTGTCATATTCACAACAAATACATGGAGCTCTTTCTTGAGTATTTTACAGCCTAAACAGATATTTTTTTCTTTACACACTCCCACCATCATTTTTTTTACACCCTCGAAAAAAAAACTATCAAAATTCTCAGCAAACCCCCTTTTTTATATTTGTTTTCTTCTTTTATTTTTTCTCATACTTTATACTTTTTTTCATTTATACATTTGCAGTCTCTCCGTCATGCCTCTTTTTCTGTGACGCAAAAACCGGCTGTAATTTATTTCTTTGTACAAAGTATTTTACAAGTGAGAACAGAAAGAAAAAAAATAATGTGGGGGAGGAGGGGCGCAGGCAAAGAGAGGAAAAGGGGGTGAGGGGGAGGAATGTTCCAGAAGTACTACGATGAGTACTACCTGTTAAAACTAAACAAAAGTATGTTTTTGTCGTAGAATTAAAGCTGTGAAAGGAAAAAATTGAAAAAAATACAACTGTTTTGCAGATATACAAAATACAAATATGCAAATATGACAACATTTAAAAAAATTGAAGAAAAAAAAACAGCACAATGTTAAAAAAAAAAAAAAAAAAAAAAAAAAAAAAAACCCACACTCGCATTCATTATTTTTTATTTATCTTTTGGTCCCCATCGTGTTTTTTATTCAAATGGTTATTGCTGGTAGCAGTAGATTCCAAGAAAAAAAAAAATGAATTGAAATGAAATTTCAAAGTGAAAATCCCAAATTTCAAATTTAAAAATGAATTGTCAACTATTAATTCACTGACTGAATCAGATGTTGAAAAGTGACTCATCAATTTTTCTCGATATACTTTGTGTACAAACCCTTCTGGACAAAGTATTTCTTAGTATTTCTTACTTTACATAAAAAATTAGGTGTGTTTTTTTTTTACCTCTTGGACGAATTTTCAATAAAAATTAATGCACCGGCGCTACGAAGAAACGCAAAACCGCAGTAGTTCATATATCATGGAATGGGTACTTGTACTGTGTTGTACTGTGTTGAACCCCCCCACAGTTATTGTACTGTTTTCGTTTTTTTTGCCTCCATGAAAGCTCAAAGACAAACGAAAGAATAAAGTGACGCTAAGCATTGATTGCAGAAACGAGAAGGAAAAATGTCGGCAAAAAAAGCATTTCGTTTCTCCTTTCTTCCCTGCAGAATTCAATCGGCTGTTTCCGCCGAGCATTAATTGACGATGTGAGGTGTTCAAGAACAATACGGAACATCATCATCCGGCACAATCGGATCATTATTAGTTGAATAAAACCGTTTTCGAGAGAGCAGCTGCAAGTATTATTCTTTCTTTTCTTTTTCGTTTTAAACTTTCAGGTCTTTTAGCGTAGCAGTGAAGTTTCACGAAACCGAGTGGCACTTGAAGGCAGCACAAAGAGGCACTACTACTACTACTACTACTACTACTACTACTGAAATAAACTACAGCCGATTTAACTCCGTTAAAAATAGACAAGATAAAGCGAAAGTAGAATTCCCCCCTTTTCAATGAAAAGACAAAGTAACGTTGGCCAGACTTCGTTTTTCCAGTCGGTGGATGGGGCTCAACATAAGGCTACGCACTGCCTGAACGAACTGTATTTTAGGATTACTCCGCCATTTAGTACTGCGCCGTTTTTAACGTCACCATCGACATCTGTACTCCAAGAGGAACAATCGCTTTGTGAAGACAATAAACGGGTGTTTTTTAATCATTTTGACTTAAGAGGACACAGAACTGTTGGTTGTATTTGGATGGGAACGATCATCGGACCAGTAGCCAAATTCCAATAAATGAATTTATTCCGAAGCAGATTTGAATTGCTCGGGTTTTCTTAACTATGGCACAAAGAAACTTTACAACTTTAGACAAATGAGTTTAACTTAGTAAAATACTTGATTTCTCTTCTGTCACCATCACAAGAAAAACTTGTGGGGGGAAAATGCCATTTGGAATTTTGAAATTCAGACTTCTTTAGTTTTGTCAACTGAATGTGTTTGGATTTGTGTTGATTTCGGGCATCTACAGGTCCAACAGTGGAGAGGAAGACCAGACTGGACTCACGGTACCAGAAACTTCAGCCAATGACCATCAGTGATCTTGTAACAATGAAAGAATAAACTGGTAGATCGGCTTCTTTGGTCTTAAAGAAGCTGGACAAAAGATTGGACTTGGACCCAGAAGAACCAGTCTGACCCATCTAAATCCACGGTACCAGAACCTTCAGGTAATGACCATCAGTGACTTTGTAAAAATAAAAGCAAAGAGTGAAGTGGTCGTGAAGCGTAGCGGTCATGCTAAATCTGCTTCTTTGGTCTACAAGAAGCTTGTCAAGGGATTGGACCCTGGACCCAGAAGAACCAGTTTGAAGGTGTTTGCAGTGTTCCTGAACGTTCCTCCATGGACAGAATAATGTTAAACCAATGAGGGTCGAGTGATTCGATACCAGCAACATCATTTACACTTTGGAAAACAAACAAAGAAACAAAATGGTTGGACAAGTCACTCGTTCGATTCCGATCGTTCTTCTCCGACAAAAGTGCAAAGTACAATCAAAGAAACCTGAAATGGCCGAGTATCCGACCAAGAGACTGAACGCCTCAAACAAACGCACAAAAACAAAGCAAGTGGGTCCTTAAATAAAAATAATCATTAAAACCATAAATAAAAAGTCCATAAATCTGCAGGCCTGCCTGGACAGAATTAAAGGCGAAAAAACAGGAAACAATTGAAATTAAACGGAACCGGTGAACCAGAAAAGAGAATCAAAAGAATCTACAGTTCTGAAGCACAGGAGACATTGAAACAAACTACAGGGGGTGGGGGAGGCGTAGCAGCAACTCCCGACAACTGGGAGTTACTCATCGTCCAATCGGATTGTGGAAAACTTGGACGAGAGTTTGGGACTTTGGACAGAGGTCCGGACGGATTGGGTCTGATTCCACACGGTACCAGAACCTTCTGCTGATGATCGTCAGCCTGACCGTTGCTAGCAAGTTGGCTACTAGCGAAAAATCCGAACAGGGAAAATAAAAATTCAAAATGACGACAAAATGAAGAGAATGGACCGGAACCTTGTGGAGAAACCTCCGGCTTGTTTACTGGCTTCACTGGTCTGAGGTTGGACTCCTCAGAGATCCCCCAGACCCATCAGAGACCCCTCAGAACCTTTGGAGACCCATCAGACCCCTTCAGACCCATCAGAGACCCCACAGACCCTTAGAGACCCCTTAGAGAGCCTGCAGAGACCCATCAGAGACCCCACAGACCCTTAGAGACCCCTTAGAGACCCTTCAGAGACCCATCAGAGATCCAACAGACCCCTTAGAGATCCCTCAGATCCCGCAGAGACCCTTCAGAGACCCCTTAGTTCCAGACCTTCTTCTTCTTCCACTCGAAAGATGAAGGAAAAAAACAACATTCTTTGACACAGTTTTTCAGTTTTCCGATTAATTGGATCGGCTGGACGTGGACCTTTCAGGACCTTTGAGGAGGTTGGACTTCTTCTGGGACCTGCGACACACCAACTACTTAAATGCTGAAAATTCTCCTGAAAAACAAAAATACAGGAGTTGGGGAAAAAAGATGAAATTACACAGTAATTACAGTGTAATAGACTGATTTTAAGATCTTTAGTGAATTGATTGGGTCAGTTTTGGGGAGCGAGTGGGTGAGCAGCTCGATGGAGGAGGGTGAGGAGGAAAAAGGAGCAGGAGAAGGAGGAGGAGATGAAGAAGGAGGAGGAGAAGGAAACTGAAGGAGGAGGTGGAGAAGAAGAGGTAGAAAAAGAAGCAGGAGAAGGAGGAGGACAAGGAGAAAACAAATGGAAGAAGAAGGAAGAAGAGAAGAAGAAAAAGAAGAAGCGGAGTTTCAAAAGGGGAACTATGATGGTGTAATGTGTCCTCCACGCCTCCAGGTGGCAGTGGTGCTCTCTCTCTGTCTCTCACCATAGCCCCCGGCCTGGATGGGGGTCTTGGGGGAGGCGCAGGCGTAGAGGCTGAAGTCCTCAGTCTGGAAACCGGCGCGATTCAACGACGGCTCCGACGCACTGCGGTGGATCTTAGGGAGAGAACGAGCTAGAAGCTCTATGGAGGCCAGGATCTGGAGGTGGAGGAGAGGGGGGGAGCAAATGGAGGAGGAGGTGGGGGAGGTGGAGGAAGTAGGGGAGGAGGAGGAGCAGGAGAAGGTGGGGGGAGGAGAAAAGGGCGTGGGGTGAGGGGGAAGGAGGAGCAGGAGGGAGGGAGTAGGGGGAGGAGAAAGTGGAGGAAGTAGGAGAAGAGGAGGAGGAGCAGGAGAAGGTGGGGATGTGGGGAGGAGGAGAAGAGGGTGTGGGGGAGGAGGATTTAATTAACTTCACAAAGGTTTACAAAAATAATTTTTGGTGTGTGTGGTGGAGGTGGAGATGAAGGTGGTGATGGTGGTGCAGGTGGAGATGATGGTGCAGGTGGAGATGATGGAGGTGACGGCGGTGCAGGTGGAGATGATGGTGGTGACGGTGGTGCAGGTGGAGATGATGGTGCAGGTGGAGATGATGGAGGTGACGGCGGTGCAGGTGGAGATGATGGTGGTGACGGTGGTGCAGGTGGAGATGAACATAATGGTGCAGATGGTGAAGGTGGAGACGATGGTGATGGCGGTGCAAATGGAGGAGGTGGAGATGATGGTGCTGCAGGTGAAGATGTCCCTGTACCTGGGGGAACAGGGGTCGCTCCTCCCTCTTTTTCTTCAGGCAGTCAGCCATCAGCCTCTTCATGGCTTTGGGACAGTTGCTGCGAACCTTGCTGAGGTCTGGAGAGAGGTAGCCCCGCCCCACCATGAAGATTATCTGCAGGAGGAGAACCATGAAGAAAATGACATGAGTACTACCTAGAGCCACCTGGGTGGAGACAGTGAGTGAGTAACTCGAAGCAGAATTTCAGCTTTGTCAACTATCCACACCGTCTTTTTGCATGCGTTCTTTGCCGTCTTCGCAGTGCCATGTTGGCAAGCTGCTACTTCTGTAAATACACGGGGCTCCAGGTCTTCTCCATCTTCCGCCATTAGGGAGTCAAACCACAGCGCCACATGAGGCCTGGCGCAAGTACTTTCCAGCGTTTCCGTGTACATGCGGATATTTTTGGAGACGGCTTTGTGTAATCTCTTTTAATCAAACGCTTTTCTTAACACACTTGATTTAAAAAAAAAAAAAAAAAAAAAAAAAGTCCTCTCCTTGTAAACAGGGCCATGAAAATGGCTAAAATGTATTTCCATGTTAATAGGTTGTTGTTTTTTTTTTGGGAGCCACCGCAGAGTAGAAGAGCCGCATGTCTTTTTAATCCAGAATCAAATCATGCCCAAATCATATCATGATTATGACTGCATTCATTTGAACTTGTTGGCAATGCTAACGTCACGTCTCAGCAGTGACTCTCCGCTGTCAATCCTCACCCCTAATTTACACCAAAAGTGTCTGCGGTGCGTGCGCGGTGCGTGCGCGGTGCGTGCGCGGTGCGTGCGTGGTGTGTGCGTGGTGCGTGCGCGGTGCGTGCGTGGTGCGTGCGCAGAGCCGCATGGAAACCGCTTTGTACCATCTCACACCAAATGCGTTTCCGAGCAGCGCGTCTCGTGCGACGGCTCGATCGGTTCATGCGAGGATTGCAATATCGCACGGCAACCCAGGTAGTTTCACGTGTATGCAAAGAAAACAACAACTTTTGCGCGTCCAAACTGTGTCTCGAAGCATCGCTGTGTGCAAAAAAAGAAAAATAATAACGAACGAAACTGCTGGTATCATACAAAACGCAGGTATTTAAAGTATACCCGCATTTTGTTCATCACGCGTTCAGATTTAAAGTCAAATCTGCTTTTGCATTTGGCAGCCAAACTGAACAGTGTTGAAGCTGAAACGTCACGCTTCACAGTAAAACACAGCACATAGAAAAAAAGTTTTGAGAGGAACAATGCTGGAGCTATGATAAGACGGTATGTGTGCGTTTGCAGGAATAAAAACAAGAATAAGAGCTGGCAAATCAGCTGGTAGCAGTGAGACGTGCTAGAATGTCGTAATCAAGCAGTCGTTTACGTTCGAGATGTATGCATTGGGTGCTGGCCTCGACCATCTGTCAATTTTTAAAAGTCAATGTAGCCTCTGAGCCAAAAGGTTTGCCCACCCCTGATCTAGAACCTCCTAGAACTTTGCTGAGGTCTGGAGAGCGGTAGCTCCACTCCGCCATGAAGATGATCTGCAGAACCATGGAGAACCAGACTTACAACCACCTCAAACCACTAACCCTAACCCAAAACCACCATAGAACCACCCCAGAACCAGGACCTGGTCTCGGTTGTTAATGTTGGAGTAGGGTAGGGCCCCCGACATGAGCTTGTACACCACCTAGGACCACCCTAGAACCACCTAAACCCACCTAGAACCACCAAGAATCACCCCAGAACCACCCAGAACCACCCAGAACAAGGACCTGGTCTCGGTTGTTGATGTTGGAGTAGGGCAGGGCCCCCGACATGAGCTCGTACAGGACGATGCCGAAGGCGTAGACGTCTGACTGGAAGCTGTAGGGGTTCTTGTCCTGTAGGCGGATCACCTCCGGGGCCTGGAGGAGGAACAGTTAGAGGGGAAGTTCAACTACCAACTACGACAGTAAAGTCCTGTTGCTGTTGCTGCGGTTCCACTCACCATCCACAGGATGGAGCCGGAGAGCTGCTCGAACTGGTGGGAGCCACTCCAGCGGGACTTGACCGTGGCCAGACCGAAGTCCCCGATCTTCACCGTCAGGTCCTCATGGAGGAAGATGTCTAGGGGTCGAGCCCGTCAAGGACCTTTGACCTTTGACCTGGACCCCCTCTGGCCAGAATCCCCCACAGACACCCTCTGGACCCCAGACCCCTATCTGGACACTCTGGACCCCACTCCGGACCCTCCCTTGAACCCCCCGGACCCCCTCTGGACAACCTCCAGATCCTGTCTGGATCCACTCCTCTGACCCCCTCTGGACCCTCCATTCCATTCCATTCCATTCCATTCTATTAATCCGTAATGGTGAGGATACTGTTGCTCTTCAAGTCTCTGTGGATGATCGACTTGGCGTGCAGGTAGCTGGGGAGGGGGTGGGGGGAGGTGCACAAGTAGTTTACAAGATGATCGACAGGTACAGGTACAAGTACGGGTACAGAAGAACAGGTAGAGCAGTACAGCAGTAATAATACAGGTAGACAGAGCTTCTAGCTAGCCTACTTCTACTACTACTATCACCACCCTGTTGGTGGTGGTGGTGGTGGTGGGGGGTCACTCCATGCCTTGGTGCAATCTCAATATTTTTATTTACAGTTACAGCAGTACAGCTGTACCAAGTACAGCTTGATGGAGCTCCCACTAGCCTACTACTACTACTACTACTACTACTACTACTACTACTACTACTAGTAGTAGTAGGAGGCCGAACTCACTCCATGCCTTGGTACAACCTCGATATGTTTATTTACAGGTACAGAAGTATGGGTACATCAGTACAAGTACAGCAGTAGAAGTACAGGTACAGCTAAAAGGAGCTCTCACTAGCAACTACTATGACAGTAGTACTACTACTCACTCCATGCCCTGGGCCGTCTGCCGGGCGATGTCGATGAGCTTGATCATCTCAAACTTGGTCTCAATGATGTGCAGGTGGTGATAGAGGCTGGAACCCTCGCACCACTGGGTTACAATGGCCAGCTGCGGCTTAGTGGTGTAGCCCATGAACAGCAGGATGTTCACGTGGCGTGTTTTCCTGGTGGAGGAAACAACAACGATGGTTAGACCAGGACCTCGAAGAAACCCAATACCAAGACCAGGACCAGTTCGAGAGTAGAAACAGGCCAGGACCAGGAACAGGAGCCAGACCAGAACCAGTAACAAGACTATGACAAGTATGTTGGACCTCGAAGACACCCAAGACCAGGACCAGGGCCAGGTCAAGTAACGAGAGTACGACGAGGACTTTGCATTTTTTGTAGTACTAGCTCGTACCGATACTGAGTACTTGATAGGGCCGAGTATCGGTACCGGTACCAATAACCGATACCCAATAAAGGCATCGGTTATTGGTACCAATGTTATACCCGATACCAGTATCTGATATTGGTGGCCGAAAACGGCACCCGTATGGGTTCCGATGCTGGTATTGGGTGTCGGTACCAGTTATTGGTACAGATGCTGGTATCGATACCAATACCTGATACCAGTATCAGTTTCACCCCTATTGAAAACTGTAGCTGTACAAAGCAAACACATTGCGTTGAACTTCTCCAGAAAAAACATGAGTTGAGGTACGACCTTGAAGTATTGCATGTTTTACTACTTCGTAGTACTTGCAGGTAAATTCACCTGAGGACGCCCACTTCGTTTTTGAAGGCCTGCAGCTGCTGCGGCGTCGGAGCCGTCACGTTCAACATCTTCACCGCCACATCACCTGCAAAAGAAAAAGAACGATCATTTTAAAATTCGATAATACAAATGTATACGATAATATATATAGTATCGTATCGTAAATGGTAACATATACGATATGAAAACAAAATCAGAAACGCTCTGATTTTTTGAGTGAGGCCGATTTCCGACTTTCGATTTCGCTCGTCATACGTTTATGTACTATTAATACCACCAGGAAATGAGTGTACAGGAACATGTATGTGGTCTGTAACAATAAATATAATGTATTTATTCTTTTAAATCTTTGGCGTGAATGACTGTTTTTATCATTGGTAAAAAACTGAATAAATATATAGGCACGTATACATACATACATATATACATACATACATACATACATATATATATATATATACACATATACATATATATACACGTTTGTGTATATGTATGTGTGTGTGTATATATATACACATGTACGTACATACATACATACATGCTTGTATGTTCTCCTCACCGTGCCACTTCCCCTTGAAGACGGTCCCGAAAGACCCAGATCCGATCCTCTGTCCCAGGGTGATCTGGCCCTCGGGGATCTCCCAGTCGTCGCTCGAGTCCCTACGGCCCAGGCTTTTCTGTCGCAGGAGGGGGGACGTCATTGGGTTCAACCAGAAAACTACCAACTACAAAAAACTACAACTACCACAGGTCTCTTTACCATCTTGTTTCGGTCCTCAGACGAAGACGAGGACTTCCGCTCGCGTTGTGGCGGACACGGGGACTTCTGGGGGACCTTGACGTTGGTCAGCGAGCCGGGAAGCGAGGCCGGGGGGGTAGCCGACAGGCCGGCCGCAGAGCCTGAGAGGAAATGCGCACACACACACACACACACACACACACACACACACACACACACACACACACACACACACACACACACACACACACACACACAGAACACACACACACGTGTACACACATAAATGTGTAATGTACACACACAAGAATGTTCAGTCCTGAATTAAACCAATGACATAAAAGAAGAAGAAGAAAAAGAAGGTAGATCCAAGTTTGGGTGCTCGCAGGGGGCCACCGTAGTGTACTGGAAAGCTCAGGAGAGTGGGAGTGTAAGAGGCCCTGCAATCTAAAATGTGACCACTAGAGGTTGCCATTTCTTCTTCACAATCTCCAAATATGACACACTTTAACTTTTCGGCTAACGTTGTGAAACAGGCTGGAGTTGCAACTCTTTCTCAGGGCCAAAGTAGTTCACTGGCAAGCTCGGGAGGGGGAAGGGTGAGCAAAAGAGTGCTGCAATCTATAATGCGACCACTAGATGCCGCTGTTTCTTCTCTAAATATTACATACGTTAGCCTTTAAGCTAACGTTGTGAAACAGACAAGAGTTCCAACTTTTGTCGGCGACGGTGTGAGCGTGAGAGGGACATGGTAGTGTGGAGTGTGTGTGAGAGAGAGAGAGGGGTGAGACACACAACAAGAACAAGAACATAGAACAAGAACGACGACACGGAGGACCTGCTGGCTACCTCGGAACACGGGCTCGGGTTCAAAATCAAAGACTATGTCATTGGGGTAGGAGTATAGGAGGGGACTTGAGGTCCGTGTCCGGTGCTTCCTCAAGCAGCGGGCGGGGTGGTGGGTCGGGGGGGCTGCAGGGCAGAGAGAAACACAACACACAATCACTAGCCCCCCCCTCCGCACCTCCAGCCGACTACCGCTAGCCTGCTAGCATGTCCCTTGTCGTCCCGCAGGCCACAAAATTGGGGGTAATGGCAACACCAGTTTGAATGGGGGAACTTTTGCTGCTCTGCTCAGTTAGCTGTTAGCTAAATGTTATTCAGAAGTACATGTACAGCACCAGGAGTAGTACTACGACTGTTGATGGTTTAGGTAGGAATTTTAAAGAAACCTGGAAAATTCATAAAGAATAAAAAAAAAAACAGCTAGAGACTATTCCAAAGTTGATGAGACGAGTCAAGCAAAATATTTTTGCAAATTTGTCAATTCTGGAAAAATAAGACACGAGGCAGCCTTGACAGAGTAGTTAACAGCGAACAGGAAGTAGGAATTTAGTAAATCTATTTTAAGATAGATAGATAAATAGATAAATAGATAAATAAATAAATAAATGAAAAGCGTAATTTTCCAATTTGGTGGACCAAAAACCCCATTTATTCAATTCTATCCTATTCTACTTAGGACAGCGGAACAGTTCCATCACAAAATCACCCTGGTCTTTTCTCACTCTGCTAAGTGACTAGCTAGCTAGCTAGGTAACTAGCAGAGTCAGAAACTCATCCTGAAGTGCAACACACACACACAAACACACAAGAAGAGAACACACAGACGTGGGATGGAAAAGAAAAGAGAACCAAAGCACAGAGTGGCCGAAGAATTTGGGTCTCTGAAAAACTGAAAACTCACCTCCGTCTGACCTCTGCAGACCCTGATCTCGAATCAGGTCCTGAAAGGTAAAAGAAAGAAAAGACAGGAAAGTTAGTATTGAAATTCCTCTACAAGGTCACCCTGAAGAATAGAACCTACTTCCTCTAGCTCTGAAGATCAGGTTTTCCTATCTGAACTATGTCCCGTCTGCACAGTGAGGCCAATCAGGAGGTGAGGAAGGTCCACAAAGGTCCACCAAGGTCTACTAAGGACCACCAAGATCCACCAAGGACTACCAAGGACCAACAACCAAGGTCCACCAAGGTCTACTAAGGACCACCAAGATCCACCAAGGACTACCAAGGACCAACAACCAAAGTCCACCAGGATCTACTAAGGACCACCAAGATCCACCAAGGACTACCAAGGACCAACAACCAAGGTCCACCAGGATCTACCAAGGACTAGGGCTGGGTGATATGTGGATATAAAACATATATCGATATATTGCTGCCCCTCCTCTTTTACGCAGAGGGGGGAAGCGTGGGAACACATACTCCAGAGTGGCACACTTAAGTTAGAAGGGTTGACAGGCGAATTGTTTTCAAAATCACAAGGACAAGTCCAGTTGCCTTAACTTAACCCTTCTACCTTAGGATAACCTGGATGACTGAGAACCTTCACAGACCGACTGGCGCACTTCAACAACATGGAAGAAGCAACAACATCTGCGCGGCGTGCGGAGGAGGAATTGCCTGGTTGATGAAAAGCAGTGGCTCAGTAATTTGGAGATGGTTTGGATTCAAATTATCAGATGAAAAACAAAATAATGTTTTTTTTGTAGGGAGTGCCATAAACAAGTTACAGCAAGGGGCAGAAGAACAACATTATTTTTTTTTTTTTACCACCAAAAACAGTGGCACAAACTTTGATTTTTTTTAAAAAAAAGGTGTGGTATTCATGTTCACATTTTATCGTTTTTTGAACAACTGAGCATTTACTCATGCACCTGGTGAAGAAACCTATTTATTATTTTTTGCAACTGTTGACTGAAAAAGCCAGTTTCAATAAAACGTCTTGCGACGTGTCATATTTGGCTTTGACTGAACATTTGCATTTCTCACTTTGTGGAAAAAATATTGGGATCTATCTCGTATATCAATATTCAGCCTAAATATATCGGGATATGACTTTTAGTCCATATCGCCCAGCCCTGCCAAGGACCATCCAAGGACCAACAAGATCCACAAAGGTCCACCAAGGACCACCAAGGACCACAAAGGATACCCAGGTCAACCAAGGTCAACGAAGTTTGAACAAGAGCCACCAAGGTCGACCAAGGTTTTCCAAAGTCCACGAAGTACCACCAAGGTCCACCCAGATCCACCAAGGACCATCAGGGCCTACCAAGGTCCACCAAGGACGCTCCCCAAACGAATGCGGGTCCAAAAAACTCACATCGATGTTGACGGGCTCGATGGTGTTAATGTGGACGTTTGGCGCCGAGGACGAGCGGTCACGCTGGCCGAACTGGTTGCGGTGGTCCTCCTCGCCAGAGCGCAGGCCGGCCGGGATGGGGATGGACTTGGACGGGGACACGCTGGGGTGGCACAGAGACCTGGACCACAACCAACAGGAACAGGGGGAGTTGGTGGTTAAACAACTATTGGACTACAGTAAACACACACACACACACACACACACACACACACACACACACACACACACACACACACACACACACACACACACACACACACACACACACACACACTCGGGTTGTTTGGGTTGTAGTTCCATATAAAATGGTTGTGATTTGTTCAATTCAATATCAACATTGAGAACCGAGTCTTTGTGGCTTTTTTGGGGGGGGGCCACAGGCCAGAGGTTGACCCACTACAGTACTCACCCAGAGGAGTCAGACGGGGGCAGGGAGGGACAGAGGTCCGAGACCGGCGTGGTTCCCTCGGAAGAGACCTGGTCCTCCTGGGTGAAGGGATGGTGCTCAAAGAACTTGGAGACTAGTAGCAAACTGGAAACACAGAGAAGAAGAGATGGAAGAAGAGATTAATAGTGATGATGATGATGATGATGATGATGATGATGGAGTTGAAGATGTTGATGAAGGTGATGATGGTCATGTTTTAACGTAATAATTCTCACATTATAATGTGAAAATTGTTACGTAAAAACAGAAAACTTTCACAAAATAACGTGGCAGTTTTGACGTGAAAATTATCGTCATTATAATTTTCACATAGAAACGTGAAGCCACACACAAACACACACACACACAGCGTGGGGAGGTTCTAAGAAGTTCTGGAGTGGTTCTAGGTGATTCTGGGGTAGTTCTAGGAGGTTCTATGTAGTTATAGGTGGTTATAAGTGGTTCTGGTAGTTCTAGGAGGTTCTATGTAGTTCTGGGGTAGTTTTAGGAGATTTTAGGTAGTTCTAGGTGGTACCTACTCCAGCTGGTCGTAGTTGACACACATGAGCGGAACCTCGGTGCTGCAGCGCTGGTGGAACTTGTAGCCGCAGGTCTGGCAGCGGAAACCCTGGAACAGCAGCTTCCGGCAGAAGTCGCAGAAGGCCAGCGTGAAGAAGGTCTTCCTCACCTGCAGGGGGCGACAGCGACAGCTCGAGGTAGTACAGGGGTGGTACTAGGAGGTTCTGGGTGGTTTTGGCGTGGTTCTAGGTGGTCCAGGGGTGGTTCTAGGTGGTTCTAGGCCCGCTCACACTCACAAAGTTGTGCGTTGTCAGAGGAACATTCTCCAGAACCTCCACGTGGAGCTCCTCTCCCGTCAGCCACGAGATGTCCGTGTCCCAGCCAATAGGCTTCTTCTCCCTGAGGAAAAACAGGAAGTGTAAGTACTGGCACCACCTAGCGTGGCGGGGGGGTGACACCAACGCGGTGGGACTGTCGAGAACAGGAAAGTTTTCACATTACAACATGAAAATTTCAGTAAAAAATGTGATGGTATAAAATTAGAACTTGAAAATTATCAAATAACGTGAAACTTTCACAAAATGACGTCAAAGTTTTTCATGTTTTAACCACTCGATTAATCGATGACTCCATTAAAAAAATGTATCGAATTAATTATGGCCTTTGCAATTGATGAATTGTAATTAATTGTATTTTAATCGCATATCAATGTTTGAGTTGGTAACGGAGGTTTGGAAGTACTTCAATAGAATTTTCAGGTATGTGTACTTTACTTGAGGAATTCTTTCATTCAACTTTTTACTTTTACTCCCTAAAAGTGGCCCCGGGGAATATACTTTTTCTTTTGCCGTACAAGAATAAAGTGTAATTGGACATCCACTACAATAGATAGCAGTGTCGCTCTTATTGTCAGAGTGTGCGCAGGGAGTAGCTACTAGCTCCATGTGCAGGGTTTTGCACCGGGAATGCGGCAGCATCGAGCAGGAGACGTAAAGTGCAGTGAACAAACCCTCGAGACAACATGAAGAAATATTTAACGGGGATGAAAAGAAAGGCGGGGAGGGTTGGACATAATGAGACAAACAAAAGTTTCCCGAAAGCTAAAACCAGGAAATATGGCAAAGCGTACGTAGAGCTTGGCTTCACTGTGACTATAGTAAAAGACATCTCCTACCGTGCTAAGCAGACTGCGTTTACTCTGTCGAAAAATTTTTTGGCAGCGGACAGCATGAAGCTAAATAAATGAAGGTACCACTTCCAGACACTACACCCCAATCACAGTAATAAGCCGCGTGAGGTTTTTTTCAGCCAAAACATGGCAAATACGGTCAACAATCATCCCGCTTTGTGAATGCTACTTCAGTAAACCAGCAAGCAATGTTGGCATCATATAATTGATTTTATTTAATTTTATTTTTCAGCTTTAAATAGTTCAATTAGTCATCCAAAAATGGATGTAGTTTAAATAAGGATATATATTTCTTTCATTTTAGGCAAATGAATGCACTTTAAATCTTTTCTGTAACAGACTAAGGAACAATGTCAATAAAGTTATATATTTTTATTTGTGGTAAGTTGATCTATTTTTCTTTCTTTTTTTCTTTTTTGTTTTCTTTAATGTTAATAAGTAATCACAGTTAGTACAGACAAGGTAAAGACAAATTATATCGTCTTTACTTTGTCTTTAATTATACTATTTACAGTCGCAGCAGAGAGTGGGAGGCAAAATATTTTCTTCTTCCTGGGGGGGCATAACAGAAAATAATTGAGAAGCACCGTCTTGGAGGGAGGTTTGAGAGTGCGTCGGCTTTGGGGTCACGGTTTCGTACATTTTCAGTCCAAAAAAATGAAAATGTAAAAAATATCTAATGATGGTTCATTGGTCATAATTATGACTGATTACAGTTTGGTTGTGTTGCAGTTGAAAAGGAATAAAATTGTACTTTTGAGGGTAGCAAAGCTTTTCAAAATGACCCAGATGCTCATGCTAGAACCTCTGGTCAGTTCAGTCCACATTATTCTGTCACCACTTTTTACATTTTTTCAAAATTATTAACAAATGTATTGGGTTTTTTTTTTTTTCAAAAATTATTTAATTCAGTCAAATAAATTTTCAAAATTATTTTTTTTTAATGGCACCAAAACCGTTTTATTTATACATTTCAGAACTCCAATACTATAAGTAAAGGAGTTCAATCGATACTTTTACTGAAGTAGAGAATGTGAATAATTTTGCAACATCTGGTTGGCGACTGTGCTTGGGTTTATTCGGCGCTCTGACGTTCTTGTTAGCTTCGGTGCTCGTACTAGCTGCTACATGTTTTGCATTCAGGTGGTACTGGAGGCCTGAATAACTGCGGTGGAACGCACACTCGTTGTGCCGCCGTTTGCACAGAACGGCGCTCTCATCCAGGCTTCCATCCTGACCCCAGTTTTCACTAAAAATTATCACGTCAACCTGTGAAACTGAAGAAATAACGTGAAACTTTCACAAAATAACGTGATAGTGTTACGTTTTTTTCATTCAAATTATTACATAAAACTTTCACGTTATAATGTGAAAGTTTTATGTTATAATATGAAAGTTTTAGGAGATAACATGATGGTTTCACGTTTTTATGTGATAATTTTCGGACGGGACCCACCCGTCCTGTATCCGGTAGACCGCACAGCATTCTGGGATGAGGCCTCGCATCATCAGCGCCTTCTTCAGGGAGTCTCGGACCGTCATCCCACAGCGGGCCGGCACCTGGTGACGCCACAGCACACATACAAATATACTATCTGGATATACATATATACATGCACCTTCTTTGACTTGGTAGTGGAGAATGTTTAAAAATGAAAATAAGAAATATAAAAAATAAAATGACGAGGTTCAGGGTGGTTCTAGGTGGTTCTGGGATGATTCTATGTAGTTCAAGGTGGTTCTGGGGTGGTTCTGGGATGGTTCTAGGTGGTTCTGGGATGATTCTATGTAGTTCAAGGTGGTTCTGGGATGGTTCTAGGTGGTTCTGGGGTGGTTCTAGATGTTTCTGGGATGATTCTATGTAGTTCAAGGTGGTTCTGGGATGGTTCTAGTTGGTTCTGGGATGATTCTATGTAGTTCAAGGTGGTTCTGGGATGGTTCTAGGTGGTTCTGGGGTGGTTCTAGTTGGTTCTGGGATGATTCTATGTAGTTCAAGGTGGTTCTGGGATGGTTCTAGGTGGTTCTGGGGTGGTTCTGGTTGGTTCTAGGTGGTTCTGTGATGGTTGTAGGTGGTTCAACAACCATCTAGGAAGTTCTAGTTGTTTCTGGGGTAGTTCTAGGTGGCTCTAGATGGTTCTGGGTAGTTCGAGTTGGTTCTAGGTCAGGGGTCAGTAACCCGAAGCTCTTCTGCACTTCTGCAGTGGCTCCCTTTTGCGTTGGAAAAAAAGGTGGTTCTAGGTGATGATGATGATGATGATGAGGAGACCACATACCACGGTCCTCTGCTTGTTGGGCAGGAAGACCCTGACGATGGGCTTGTGCGGGGACCGCGGGTTGGCCCGCGTGGCGTCGCCGGGGGTCTGCAGCACCGCCAGGCTGTTGGGGGTCACCGAGGAGGTCAACGGGGTCACCGGGTCGAACGCGGGGGCGGAGGCAAAGCCGCCCGTGGCCTCCAGCAGCTGCTGCTCCCTCTGCTGGAGGGCGTCCAGCTTGCTGGTGTACTCCTCGTACGCCTGCAGGGGGCAGCACCACCGCAACAATATTAAAGCAACTCTAGGTAACTTGGACTCATTACTACTCCCTGCTGGATGAGAACCGCAAATACTCTTTGCCGGTGTCGTAAAGACGAAAAACACCAGTCCTTCACGTGGGTTTGCTGACACAGCCGGCATACTGAAGAATCGCTTGGAAATGTGTCCACCGACAAGGTAAAGTAACATGCGTTACATGTTTGTTTGTTTGTTTGTTTTAAATATTGTTATATTGTTCTTTAGAATGTGACAGACAACAGCAATTACACAAACAAGCATAGTGTATTGCTTAGACAGACGGCAGTGTTTTGCGCTTGGTTCGCATCATTCTCGTCGATGGAAAATTTCTTGGAAATGATGTGGTGTACAATGGCTATAATATTACAACAGGTTATAAACTCGTGTAGCTGTAATGCCTACAACAGCTGTTCAGACGGCGCAACGTCACATTGATTCGGTGGAAATGGCGAAGTGACGAAGTAAACACGCTGCAGCGCCAGTTTATTGATGTGGGAAAATACAAATAGTGGCCTAGCTGGAGCGCTCGTACGTGTTCAGGAAAAACACCAATTTGAAATGCAAAACAGACACACACAATAACGTCGTAGCAAACGTTCAACACTTTCATTACGGCGTCTTTCATGGAGGTTACTTATTGGGTTCCATTCTGTCATTTTACAATCTTATGTATTTGTAATAGCAGTATGTAAAACCGCCTCTAAATAAACGTGTGACGTTGCCGTAAAGTGGTCCGTCCTATATGTAATGACAACACAGGAAGGCGTGTCGGGTCGTGCGTGAAAGTTACGCAGTGGAGTTACAGCCGGCACGACCCCCCCCTCTCGCTGCCGAGGCAGCACCATTGATCCTATTAATTGTTTATCTACCGCTTTACTGAGTTTGGAATCATAATTTTACGGTGGAAAAGTTACCTAGAGTTGCTTTAACAGTATTAACAACACAATGTAATATATGTCACATTGCAGCTCTTTCTGACTCTATAAATATTAGTTATTAACAGATACTAGATCAGAGGTAGGCAAACTACGGCCCGCGGGCTACATCAGGCCCACCGAAGACTGACAGAATGGCCCCAATCATGTCATGATTATGGCTGCATTAATTTGAACTTGTCCAGTAGGGATGTCCTGATCCGATCATTTGGATTCAGCATTTTTCATTAGATTGGTGATCCGCCGATCTGCATTCAAAATCCCCGATCCAATCTTGAAATATATCAATAATGTTACACATTTATAGTTCGCGATGTGTAAATAAGAGGCACATTTATGTCCTCTACTAGTCATCACTAGTGGTTTCACAAGGTGGCAGAAAGAGAGCTTCCAATGACACAACTAATTTAATTCGGCATCTCAAGAAACACAAAGCAGAATATAAGGAAAACAGCGCTGCTACCGAATCACAAGCTGGGTTGACGCAGCAGACGCTGCTCGCTAGTTTAAAGAAAAGACAAGTTAGCCGTGTTAGCCGTGTCACGATCCGTGGCAGGGAAATGACAAAAAAAAAAAGGTGGCCACACGTGGTTGAGACAACATAAATGTATTTAATAAATCAGGGTGCAAGTAAAAAGAAACAAGAATAGGCAACAAACAAGAGTGTGAGTCTTTGCAGGCTGGAGTCCAGGGAGAGACTGCTGGTGCTGAGCAGAGCTTTTTAAAGCAGGGCCTATGACCACACCCACACCAAACCAATACTGTCCATTCAGCCTGCTAATTCTGGGCGGCAGCAGCACAAGGACTTGGGAGGAACCTCCTCCGTCCGTCACAGCCGTGAGCTGCTACGCTGAGCTGCTACGCTGATTTAAGTTTATTCTGCTTTAGTGGTTTACTGTAACTGAAGTTACTGATTAATTTTATTTGCTGAGCAAAGCGTGCAATCATCACCAAGCTCTGAACACACTTTGGGAATGAATGTACTTTTTTTTTTTTATACTGAGCACAGTGTTAAACTTGAGCTCCTACATTGTTGACAAGTTTATTTTGTATCAGTGGTTTACTGTAACTGAAGTTACTGATTCCATGAAGCTCACATTCTCTTTGCAAAATCTACATTGTATTTACTGAGAAAAGAGAGAAGTCATCACCAAGCTCCTTATGCACGTTGAAAATGAATGTACTTACTTTATAAGCACTATTTTACATCTTTTGTTTTTATTTCATTTCTATGCTTCATATCGTATGCTCACTTCTTCAATTTGTAAAATAAACAAAACAGTGAGGAAAAGCAAAGCATGGATTGATCATCGAAGCAAACAATGCAATTTATTTTGCAGCGCACCAAGAGAAAAGTCTGAATCCAATGGATTCAGTTTTATTCAAGGTAAGAAAAAAGATCGGATCGGAGGATCGGCAATTACTCATCATCAAAAAACTGGGATCGGCTCGGGACCAAAAATAATGTAATCAGGGCATCCCTATTGTCCTGGAATGCCTGGCATCCGACCAGGTGGCTCATTCACCTTATTTCCAAGCACCAAAGTCACCGCAGCTGATCGCTGCCACTCTAATGTCACGTCGCGGCAGTGTCTCTCCACGCTGCAGCGCGATCAATCCCCCCCATAACCAAAGGCACTTCTGAGGACGACGTTTCCGAGCGGCGGCTTGATCGGTTCACGCGAGGATTGCAAGAGTGCGCGAAAACCCAGGTTGTTTCGCATGTACTCAAAGAAAACAACAGTGAAACAAAACTGTTTTACCCGTCCCAACAGTGTCTCGAAGTATCGCTGTGTGTAAAAAGGAAAAATAATAATAATAAACCAAACTGCTGGTATCATACAAAATGCAGGTATTTAAATCACACCTGCATTTTGAAGCGTGAGACCGCGCCACTCTGGTAAAGAATGCAGCTGTTTTTTGTTGCTTCATTCAACCGATGTTAACACGCTAGCAGCGTTAAAATCGCTACAAGGTGCGAACTGAGGAGGCTGCCAGCGAACACAACTCCGACTGTTGTGGTCCTTGGTGCTTCGGTAGTCGTTCGGCATTTTTTTTTTTTTTTAATCCCTCCCGACATTGCTTTGCTAAACGACGGCCACCAGTTGGTGGTAACCAGAAAGACCTTTTCCTTGCGTGTCGCTTCGTCCGTCCAGCTCGTCACAGCATCGACTCCTCTCACTACCTGCTTTGCTTTGCTTCATGCCGCTCGCAAGTCACGTGACCTGAACTCGCGTCAATCAAATCGCAATCTTTGCAGTTAGAAAATCTTGTTTTGTCCTATAGCGATATTATCGCAAATGCGATTTATCGTTCAGCCCTGGTGAGACATGCTAGTATGTTGGAATCAAGCAGTCGTTCATGATAAACACTGTAATGCTTTTTTTCGTTTATCTCGATATGTATGCATTGGGTGCTGGCCTGGTTCGTCTGTCAATTTTTAAAAGCCTATATGTATATATATATATATATATACACACACACACACACACACACACACACACACACACACACACACACACACACGTGTATATATATACACACATATACATATATACATATATATACACATATACATATATATATATATATATACATATACACACACACACATATACACATATATACATTTATATACACATATACATATATATACATGTATATATACACACACATATATATATACACATATATACATATACACATATATATATTTATTAACACACACACACACACACACACACACACACACACATATATATATTTGATTTTTTTTTCATTAGTCCCTATTAGTTTCTTCTGCTACTTTCCAACAATGTGGGATAAATAAGACATTCTGTTCTATTCTATTGCATTCTATTCCTTGTGATTCTATTCTATTGTATTGGATTGTAGCAGCCCGTACCTCCAGGTAGATGGACGGAGGGTTGTGTTCCCCCCCAAACTTGTCCAGGAGAGCCTCCAGGTGCTCCTGAGTCAGTTTAATCATTTGCTTGATGTTCCAGATCTGGAAAATAGAGAAGGAGGAGAAGAAGAAGAAATTAAATCAAATGAATAGAACAAACCCAAGATAAGACCAAGACATTTGGGGTTTGAGACCAAGACCTTTAGAAACTAGAGACTATCAAGACAATCAAGACCAGACAAGACAGGTAAAAATGCCTCTGAGGTCCAAGACAAGACCCTTAAAAAGTAGTCTGGAGACCAAGACCACCCTCCAGTACTCCAACACTACAAGCTCCAAGTCGGACACTCCAACCACAGACACTCATACACGGGCACTCCTACACGGACACTCCCACCACGGCTACTTCTACTTGGACACTCCCACCACAGACACTCCTACTCGGACATGCCCACCACAGACACTCCTACTCGGACACTCCCACCACAGACACTCCTACTCGGACACGCCCACAATGACACTCCTACTCGGACACGCCCACAATGACACTCCTACTTGGACATGCCTACCACGACACTCTTACTCAGACATGCCCACCACCGACACTCCCACTCGGACACTCCACCACCAATGCTTCTAATCGGACA
>CM020502.1:29458943-29536443 GCA_009823395.1 Thamnaconus septentrionalis | reverse complement strand
AACAACCTGGCGACAAAGCCATCAGCAAAACCACGCAGCACCAGAAGTCGCACTATCGGTGAGAAGTATTTTATTTATTGTTAGTTAGCTTCAGTACAACATTATTAAAAAGACTCAATTCAGGGACTTATTATACTCTAAAATTGTTGGTATTTCTTAAAAATGCTTGCATTTAGTTGTATTCAGTATTAAAAAAATCTTAAACGGCTCTCACTGGTAGTCTGGAGGGGTTTTAGATTGTTCTAGATGGTTCTGGAGTGGTTCTAGTTGGTTCTGGGGTGGTTCTAGTCAGTTCTAGGTAGTTCTGGGAGGGTTCTAAGATGTTCTAAGCAGTACCTGTACAGCCCCATGTATCGCAGCTTCTGGGTCATGGCGAAGTAGACCTTGTGTTCCGGGTACCAGTGGAGAACCTCGTTCCTCTTGGCCAGGGGAGGTTCCCTGAAGAGCTGGACCACCTTGAGGGACCGGGTCGAGGTCTCGGTCCGGACCACTTCGCCAAAGATCTGGGCGCCCAGCCGGGCCATGCGGAGCGCGTAGCTGGAGAGCGTAGCCATACGGGCAGAACCCTGGTGAACCCTGGAGAACCCTGAGGAACCCTAAGGGACCCTGGAACAGCAGCAGGTGGAGACGTGGTAAACCACAACTGAGAACTGAGAACAGGAGAAACTTCAGCTATATCCATCTATCTGTCCATCTCTCTCTCTCAGAGAGAGAGAGAGAGCGAAGGACGTCCAAGCGTCAAATCAATACGCTCGTCGTTTAACTTTCAAAAGCTACTTTATGTAGCTTAAACTTCCGGTTCTGTCGTCACTATTATAATGGTTATTGATATTATTATTATTATTGTTATTATTATCGTCATTATTTCGTAGAAAAATGTTTGTTACCCTTGAACGCCTGCGCCGTTCTTCTTCTTCTTCTTCTTCTACAACGCTTGCTTCTTCTTCTACTTCCGGGTTGTCTTCTTCTTCTACTACTACTACTACTACTACTTCTTCTTCTTCCTCGTTTTTTCCTTCTTTTCTTTTTCCTTCTTTTCCTTCTTCTACCACTTTAATTGTTATTATTTATTTATTTTAATTGAACAATTATGTACAAACAAGCTTTTCATGCCTTTTTTGCATTGTGCAAATAGGTAAAGATAAAATGCATATCAAAATATAGACAGATTAAATGAACAGACAAGGAAAGCAGGGAAATTAAATATAACAAAAACACAAAACAAACCAACCAAAAACAGAAAAACAGGACAAGCTAAAGGGGCTTAGGGGGTCCGCGACCACCCTCAGTGAACGCAGAACCACTCAGTGAACGCACCACCATCGTCGGTCAGTGAACACAATACTGTCGGTGAACGCACCAGTATCAGCGAAGGCATCACCACCGTCAGTGAACGCACCATCATTGGTGTATGCTCAAACACACAGTCACGCTAAAAAATCTAAAACTTTGGACAAGGTCTCAGTTCCAACGTTGATATTTGTTATCTTGGTGGTTGTAGGTGGCACAGGGGTGATCCTCGGATGGTTCTAGATGTTCTGGGGTTGTTCCACCCAAGGACCTCTTGGGTGGTTTTAAGTGGTTCTAGATGGTTCTAGGAGGCTCTAGGTGATTCTTGGCTGTCCTGGTGTGGTTCTCTCTGGTTGTAGGAGGTTCTCAATGGTTCTGGGGTGGTTCCAGTTCCCAAATTGTGTTGTTGTATTAAAGACCTGGTACAAGCAGTTCATCGTTAGTCGCTGAGTTGTAGGTTTACTCACTGAGGTGTATTTTTACCCGCCATTCTGTGCCAATGAATGAATGAATCAGATGTACACAACTACAAAAAAAAACACAGTACACAGAAGAGAGACAGATAAAGTTTTAATTTGAAGAAAAGATTAACGACTTCCCAATAGAACATACAAAAAAGGAGTACATTTTTTTCTCGAAATGTGTATTTACTGCGACGGAGTTTTTCTCCAGCAACTGAGCAGTGGTAGTAGTACTAGTAGGAGTTGTAGTAGTAGTAGTAGTAGTAGTAGTGCACTAGCGTAATTTT
Organism: Thamnaconus septentrionalis; assembly: GCA_009823395.1. Classification (NCBI taxonomy): domain Eukaryota; kingdom Metazoa; phylum Chordata; class Actinopteri; order Tetraodontiformes; family Monacanthidae; genus Thamnaconus; species Thamnaconus septentrionalis. Next base: position 29,534,405 of record CM020502.1, on the reverse strand, counting down.
GTGGCAAACCGCAGTACTCGTGTTGTAAGGTGAAGTGAAAATACCTGCGGAATCCAAAAGTACCATCTGTACAATAATAATATACAATAATATTCAAAGTTGCTCGTATTCTCCAACAGCTCAAGAAACATTTTACTTTAAAAAAAAACAAAAAAAACAACAACTTTATGCAGTCTGACAGAAATTTTTTTTTTTTTTTTAAATCGACTGCTGCATTTGCATACAGTGACGTTCAAGTCCACTTGAGTAGCATTTGTAGTACTCTATCAACTTGACTAATTTTACGTTTTTTTTTTCCAAGTGTTTTTAAAATCTTTTATTTCACGGGTGAAACGTTTTAGAAATATTTTAATAAATACTGCAATGTCACACTTTTTACAGTAACGGTAACTCGTTTGACGAGCTGCTAAAGTGACTGTGTACTAGTACATGGCTGACTGCAACCGCGTACCAGTATCACTGTACAAGTAAACTGGACAGTATCACTTCACTGGTACTAGTACTTGTACAGTGATACTGGACAGTATCTCCAGGAACCACGTACCAGCACAGTGACACTGGACGTGTTGTACTAGTACATGTTTGCAGTTGACGGTGTACTGGTACAGCAATACATTATCACGGTACTAGTACACGGCCGACTGCAACTGTGTAGCACAACAGTGATACTATCCAGTATCGGCATACTAGTACAGTGATACCGCGCAGTTTCAGCAAGTATTTACAATAGAAAATTAGTCGATACGACAGTAAATGAAGGACTTGAGTTCTATGGAGAGGGACATATGTTAGCATTAGCTAAATATTTTAATAGCAGAGATTTGGATGTATGCATGTATATACACACACATATATATACATACATACATACATACATCTTATTTTTAAATAGAAAGAAAAAAAATTTACAGTTTTGAGACAAAACTCTGAACAAAATGTTGAAATTTTACATGACTCATTCTGAAAAACGGCAAAAAACTAAAACCTTTTTTACCAAACGGCGCTGAAATTTCACCGTCAGCGTTATTTTCAGTTGCGTTTTTTTTCTGAGATGCCAACAATTTTTTGCGAATTTCGTAAAAACGATGGGTTTGGAACATTGTAGAAGAAAAACTAGCAAGAACGCCGAAATTTGTGATATTTTTCAAAAATAAAAATGTAGAACTTGACAACATCGTTATAATTACAGGAAATATTGTTGAGTAAAGTCGGTGGTATTTCTCCCAATAAGTATGTATTATTTAACATCTGGGATTCGAACCCACAACCACTTTTATTATCGAGTTCATCATCATCGCTCAATGGCCACGATACACAGGGGTCAAAGGTCAAGCAAAGGCTACTGGTCCGTCATCACTTGCACACAAAGACACTTGTTTCTACAGGTTTCTAGTAATGGACGTATTGGGGGTGGGGGGGTTTCTGGTTCTGTGGGGGTCCGGGAGGGGGTTCTGTGGGGTTCAAGGTGGGTCTGTGGGGATCTGGGGGGGTCTGGAGAGCCGGGGGTGGGGGGTCAAGGAGGGTCTGAGGGGGTGTGGGGAGGTCAAGGTGGGTCTGAGGGGTTTTTGGGAAGTTTTGGGCAGTTCTGGGAGGTCTGGGGAGGTTCTGGAGGGTCTGGGGTGATTCTTGGGGGCAGGGAGGGTTCTGGTGTGGTTCTGGAGGGGTTCTAGTCTCATCAGTGGTCACCACTGGGGCGGAGGGGGTCAGCTATAGGTAAATCTCGTAGAAATCATCCAGCTCGTGGCGAAACAAGTCCCAGTCCGAGTCCGAGTCCTGGTCCTGGTCCTCATCATCCGTCTCAGCCGCCAGCAGCATCAGCAGCATTTCGCTGAGCTCCAGTGTCACCAGCTGCTCCTCTGGCTCGTCAGAGTCTCCAGAACCACCTCCAGAACCGGAACCGGAACCAGAACCGTCCCCCCTGCGCTGGGCCAGCAGGTCCCACAGGGGCAGCCGTCTGGAGGTCTGGAGACAGAGAGGACTTAGTACTTCTAGTGAGTACTGTATTGTATTACACTCCCCCATCTAGTGTCTATCTAGTGGTACCCGAACCTGGTGTTGGTGCCCCCTGGTGGACCCAATGTGTGTGTGTGTGTGTGTGTGTGTGTGTGTGTGAGTGTGAGAGTGTGTTACCCTGGTCCTGCTGCTGCTGCTGCTGGAGGAGGAGGAGGAGGAGGAGGAAGTGGTAGTCCTCCTACTGGGCGGCTGCTGCTCCTCCAGCCGCCCGTCAGGGAAGGCATGCAAGTAGAAGCAGTGGGAGCCGAAGGGACACGAGCCGCGACCCTGGTCGAAGTAACGACATGCCTTACTCCTGGAAGAGGAGGAACAGGTGGGGAGGGACGGAGAGAGAGAGAGAGAGAGAGAGAGTATAGAGAATATTAGGAAGACACAAATATGCGATAATGCTGTAGTGTGTATACAGTTTTCATGTCTTTCTGCTTTCGATTTGCTGGTAACATAGACTGCAGACAATGCAGCCCATGCAGACAGTGAAAAAAACAGTCAGGCTCAATCGGATTGGCGAAATTTCCTTAGTTATCGCAGTTTTTACAATATGTCTATCGCACATGCTGATATCGCAATAACAATAAATTTACGATATATTGTGCAGCCCCACAGACAGACAGACAGACAGACAGACAGACAGACAGACAGACAGACAGACAGACACACACACACACACACACACACACACACACACACACACACACACCTCCTGAATGCAGGTAAAATTAATTCCATCAGTACTGAACGACTACCATCAGGATCGCAGTATTAGTACACAGTATTTCTTCATTACCCCATGCCGTCCTTGTACTTCTGGATGAGCTTCTGCTTGTCGTCCTGCTCCTCCACCCAGTACTCACTGGGGACCACAAAGTTAGACGTGATCCGACACTCCGGACATGACCTGCGGTGGGCGACAGATAGATAGTTACTAGACAGAAAGACAGATGGATAGAGAGATAGATAGATAGATGCTATACACTTTATTGATCCCTAGGAGAAATTTGCATTTATAGCAGCTTGATGAGGGTTGAGTCCTCGACCAATGAAAGATAGGTAGAATAAAAGCAATGAAAGTTGGGTGACAGAACAAAACCAACGAACCAACAATTCATCCAAATTCAAACGGACAAAAACGAAGAACGAAGAAACCAAAACTTCAGGGCCAACTAAAGTGACCAGCGTCTCACTCACTCACTCACTTGATGATTTTGCTCTCAAACTGTTTGGCGCTGCGCCACTTGCGGATGCACTTGAGGCAGTAGCAGTGGGCGCAGTTAGAAAGGATGCCGAAGCGGCGCTCGCTGGGGTTGGCCTTCTCAAATACCACCTCCATGCACACGCCGCACATCATGTCCTTGCTGCGCTGCACAGCGAAGGAGATCTCCATGTCCTTCTCATGGGCTTCGATGCACGCCTGGGATGGAGAGAGGGAGAGAGAGAGAGACAGAGAAACAGGTGGTCAGTGACGGTCAACAATGACATCACCAAAGGGTGAAGAACAGCTGAGGACTTCTGGACAATGGCGACTGACCCCCCCATGAAGCTCAGAAGAACTAAGTGAGAACAACGAGACATCCCTGAATATTATTGACAAGATCATCGTCTTCACATGGGTCACTATCGTTAATAATCATATAGAACTCAAGGCTAACTGAGAAAATGGGTTATTTCAGGACGGCGTAGCGTGAAATACTTGTCAATATTCAATATTTTGGAGTGGGGGGGGCTACCTTGGTGTGCTGACTGCGCTGGCTGAGATCGGTGGGGTGCAGCGCCTGTAGGCCGCACAGGTCACACACGTCGCCGTGCTGGTAGGCGCAGTTGATGCCGTAGCGGCACTCGCCCACAGCGGCGTAGGGACACAACTGCTTCCTGGTCGGCGGCTGCTGCTGCTGCTGCTGCTGCTGCTGCTGCTGCTGCTGCTGCTGCTGATGCTGCTGCTGCTGCTGCTGCTTCTCTGGCGGCTTCTCGCCCTCAAGTTCCTCAATCAGGGGGGCGCAGCTCTCTGGTGCCACCACCACCATAGCTGGGTCTGCTGGCTCCACTGCAGTAGGGGGCAAAAACACATCATCCACCATCACCATCACATATACATACATACATGTATGTATGTATATATACACACTCAAGTAAATATATGCATGTATACATATCTATATATGTATATGCAGATATACATATATATATACAAATATATTAATGCTGGGCCGGTAACGGCATTAACGTGCTGCGTTACCGCGACACTTATCGCGCGATAATAAAAAAATTCTCGCCAATAATCTATTCTCAAAGTTGGGTCTGGGAGCTGGGTCTACATAGTGTGGCGATTCGACGGAGGAACCACTCGTTGCGTAGATCTCGTCTTTGGTGCGTTACATTTACGTCACCTTTATTTTGTAGCTTGAACTTATTGGAACACACCCCAACATGGCGGTAGCCGGGGGCTAACTCACACAGAGTCCACATTGACTCACGGTTCGCACCGACACGAACAAAACATGATGTGCAACACCAGAGGAACATTAAACACGCACTAACACACTCAAAGACACTCACACACTTGCAGTTCAACAACAGCAATTAACAGAACTCCCCAAAATAATTCCCCCATAATCCTTTGCGGCTCGAGGGGAGCATCCAGCTCCCCACGGCTGCCACAATAGTGAGCAAGCAATGAATATTTTAGCGCGGATGCTTTTTTTTTTTTCCTTTGCTTTTTCTATGCCTGGCCCAGTCTGTCCAAGTTATCCTGGGGGGGGCATAAACAAAGTGCTGGTCGGGAAGTGTACTTCTGGTCATTATTTATGTTGCACACACATATTTTGAATGCCTTCGGCAGAATTCAAATGAGCCATTTTAATCGCGATTAACTCCTGGATTGGAGTGCGATTAATCACGATAAAAAAAAATCATCGATGCCCAGCATTAATATATATATACACAGGAACACATTTATATATATATACACACACACACATATATATATTTATACATATATATATATATTTATACATATATATATATATATATATATTTATACACACATATATATGTGTGTATATATACATACACATACATATATATATATACATATATACATACATATATATATATATATATATATATACACACACACACACACACACACACACACACACATATATATGTTGTTGTTGTTTTTTTTTGTTGTAAACCATAATGGTTAGGAGCATTGGCTTGAGAATACCTCGAGGTTTGAGTTTTTTTTGGAGATTATCTAGACAGTTTAAGTTTGGAATGTTCTAATGAAAATAAAAATGGAATCTTTCCACAAAGGAATTATTATTGTCCTCTCCAATTATTCCTACAGTTTAAGAAACACAATAAATATCTTAAGTTACATATAGAGCAGGGTAAAAAAAAATTTGCATTCAATTTGCGATTAATCGCGAGTGAACTTTAATCGTGATTAAAAATTTTAAACGACTGGAAGCCCATATATATATGTATATATATGCATATATATATATATATATATATATATATATATATATATATATATATATATATATATATATATATATATATATATATATATATATATATATATATATATATATATATATATATATATATATACATATATATATATATATATATATATACACACATATACATATATACATATACATATATATATATATATATATATATATATATATATATATACATATGAAAGATACCTGTAGACAGGAAGTGATGTGACAGGAAGTGACTCACCCCTCCCACAGTAGGGTTGTCCTGGGACGAACTCTGCAGCGTTGGCCCAGTCCTTCACCCCAAGACCAGTGGACCCAGTGGGTTCCGGGTCTGGGGGGCCCAGCAGCGCAGAGGAGGTGGGCGACTCCTCCTTCTGTGACGGTTTACAGTGTTCAAACCTGCACATCACAATGGTCAGATCATGACAGGAGGACAAACATATTTTAATTGGAGGCATAGTGAGAGGATTGTCAACTGTCACAAAAATAACTTCATGTTACTCTTTTAAGTATGTTCATATTTATATGGGATGTGTATTTTTTATATCTGATGCATCGGAAATTTTACGGCTTAATCCCTTATCCTAGTTTCGTGCAACGGCCCCCTGGTCTATGGCTGGGCCTCAGTTCCCAACAACAACAACAACAACAACAACAACAATAACAATAATCATCATCACCACCACCACCACCATGTTCTTCACCTGCAGCGATCCCCAAACAGACAGTTCCCCTTCTGGAAGAACTTGCAACTCATGGTCGGGGGTTTGCTGTTGAAGTCGTGGGAATAGCGACAGTTGTCTCCTTCTTTGCAGAGGCCGTGCAGGAAGTATCTGTGAAAAAATATCATCGGGTAAAAGAAGTGTTAAAAAAAAAAAAAAAAAAAAAGTACGACGGAACGAATATTCGTTGCAAAACACTGCTACCACAATTCGACTAACAACCGCCTGTACACGCAACCGAGAAGAACGTCGGAAACTGAGAAACCGACAACCACTAAAGCGGTTGAGTTTCGCACCGTCTCGAGACCGACTTCCGGTTCGACAAAAACTCTCGAGGCCCAACATGAGGGTCGGAGGAGAACCGAGTGTCTGAGAAACCCACAACACGGCCGTTTTATTGGCCGTTTGTCCGTCTGCGATGAGATCGTCAATCAGAGTGGAGCCGGAGCCAAAACCACACACACACACACACACACACACACACACACACACACACACACACACACACACACACACACACACACACACACACACACAACAACAACACTGGAGGGGGCTGGCTGTGTTTTGCTAACATTAGCCTCGTTAGCCTGACCGCTGCTAACAGCCACAAACGAACGAACGAACGAACGAACTCGACAGGTAGAACCGCGGTTCCAAACTGTGGTTCGGGTTCACTCACCTGCAGGTGACGTTTTTGGTCCAACCACCACCGGTTGTCGATGTAGCCGCTGCTGCTGCCGCCGCTGCCGCTGCCGCTACAGCTGCTGCGGCCTCCGCCATTGCTGTTTATGTTGTTGGTGGGGGGGACTGCAAGACCCGGATGTTCCGGATAGTTTCGCTTCTGCTCGGCTTCTTCCGGCTATACGAGAGTTGAATAGACTTGAATCAACGCGGAAGAGTCGGAAGTGCAGCTGCTCAGCAGGGGCGTTGTTAGAAACTAATGACATCGGGGGGCACGTGACCCCCACACTCCCCTCCACTGCAATAATAATAATAATAATGATAATAATAATAATAATAATACATTAAATTCCAGTCTCTTATTTTTTCCATCCCAAAATATAAACATAGTATTTCGGAATATATATATTTATATGTGTGTGTGTGTGTGTGTGTTTGTGTACATGTGTATATATATGTATATACTGTGTATCTATATGCACATATATACACACACACATATAGAAAGACTTAGTTTATAGTGTTGAAATTCCTGATAAAGTATGTATAGCCTGTCCTTTCCGTATATCGTTTGCGCTGTAATGAGTGGTTAGTTGGCGCCATCTGCTGGTAGCCGAAAACAAAACTTGTTTCACCAAAGCAACTAATTTCCTCAGTTGAACTAAACACTGGCACTTTTGCTGAAAAATGCTCAGTTTGTAAATGGTAGGGTAATTAAACAGTCTGGTTCCAGGAGGTGATCAACTCCGTGGGTCTGTCTATCAGAACAATTAGGCGAAGACAGGTGATGTGGTCCAATCATTTATTGTCTTTAGGATTCATTTGAACTGGTTTCTCTGAAAAAAAAAAAAGAAATAAGATAACAAGGGTCATTATTCTAACATTCCAACAAAGGCAATCTATTCCAAGCAATCAATCATTCTTTAAAGTGGGAAATAAGGCATAACGATCAAAACCTAAACAGGCAACACATTAATCAGACGCACTATAAATACACAGAAATGAAATAAACACACATTTCAGGTACACGGTTCAAACAGTAATGCTGTGACATCCAACATGAGGCCAGCCAGCTCCTTTGTTCTCAGGAAGAGGGGCGTAACACTGTTGAGCTGACTTCCTACAGAGACTCTGAGCTCCGCCCTTCCAGGAAGTAGCGGTTGCAGGTAAGGCAGAGGAAGGGGAAGCAAGAAGGTGCAAGGAGGAGGGGATTTTCCACATTCGCAAAATTTCCAGGCATTGAAAGATATATATATATATATATATATATATATATATATATATATATATACACACACACACTGTACAAGAAGTGAAATAAATCTGCAAGGTAATTGTACACAACCAGTATGTTTTTTATTCAACGATACACTGAAACATTGTAAAAACAGGTTAATTGTGTTCAAGTCAGTCATTCATTCATTCATTCATTCATCTTCTATACCCGCTTATTCCTATTCAGGGTCACGGGGGTCTGCTGGAGCCTATCCCAGCTGTCTTAGGGCGAAGGCAGGGTGACACCCTGGACAAGTCGCCAGTTCATCGCCACATAGAGACAAACAACCATTCACACTCAACAACAACACACCTACGGACAATTTAGAGTGTTCAGTTGACCTCACATGCATGTTTTTGGACTGTGGGAGGAAGCCGGAGAACCCGGAGAGAACCCACGCAGACACGGGGAGAACATGCAAACTCCACACAGAAAGGTCCCAGGCCCGGGCCCCGGAATCGAACCCACGACCTTCTTGCTGTGAGGCGGCAGCGCTAACCACTGCGCCACCGTGTCGCCCTGTGTTCAAGTCATATATTTGTCATATATATATATATATATTTGGTTAAAAAATACCATATACTTTGCAAAAACAACATATACATAACTACTACTACTACCACCACTACTACTAATACTGCTACTGCTACTACTACTACTGCACCATCTACTCCTGTTGATAGACGTCTTAGAAACTCAGATTGAAAATATGATACAAATGATTTTTATTGGGTTAAAATACTTGTGTTGTATTGTTATTGTCGAGTACTTGATGGGCACATAAGACACATTTCTGGGGAATCGGAACAACTCCAAAGAAGAAAATTGGTAGTTCTCCAGGGATTAGTCCTCCAGGGGGTAGTCTACCAGGGGGTAGTTCTCCAGGGGATAGTTCTCTCGGGATTTGTCTTCCAGGGGGTAGTTCTCCAAAGGGTAGTTCTCTAAGTGGTCTTTCTCCAGGGATTGGTCCTCCATGAGGTGGTACTCCAGGAGGTGGTCCTCCAAGGGGTAGGCCTTCAGGGGGTAGTTCTCTCGGGATTTGTCTTCCAGGGGTAGTTCTCAAGGGTAGTTCTCTAAGTGGTAGGGATTTCTCCTGAGGTGGTGTGGTCCTAGGCCTTCAGGTGTGGGTTCAGGGTGTGGTTCGCACAACTCCGAAAACCTGCAGAATTTCTGCATGAACACCATCAGCCTTCAGGGTCAAAATACCTCAGGTTGGTCCGCAGCAGCTCCTCCTGCAGCCTCCTCAGGGCCTCCAGGGGGTCCTCATCCAGGGGGCAGTCCTCCAAGGGGTAGTTCTCCAGGGGGTCTTCCTTCAGGGGGTAGTCCTCCAGGGATTGCTCCTCCAGGAGGTGGTCCACCAAGGGGTAGTTTTCTAGGGGCATGTGCTCCTCTAGGTGGTGGTCCTGCAGGTGGTGGTCCTCCAAGAGGTCTTCCTTCAGAGGGGCTTCACATGGGGATGACATCCTGGAGCCATAGCCCTGATCAGAGACACTCTGCTTAGCATGGTCACTGAGGAGGAGGACCTGGTGCTCCTGCTGCTCCTCCTCTAACTCCTCCACCTCCTCCACCTCCTCCAACTCCTCCATCTCTTCCACCTCCTCCAACTCCTCCATCTCTTCCACCTCCTCAGTGTGTCCAGCTGAGGGGAACCAGTCCCTCATCCTGGAGATCCTTAAAAGTGGCTCCACCACACGGACGTTCTCAGAATTGGGATCTCCGTGGTCCTCTGAAGGTCTGTTCAGGTGTGAAGGACACCAAGGTCTGATGTTCTTGACCAAGACGCCGCCGCTGCTGCCACATTCCTTCACCTCCACCTCCTGGACCAACGCAGGAGGTCCGGTTCTGATCAGTGGAACGCGCTGGAGGACCGGCAGGACTTGCTCCAAGTCCGTGGAACTTCTCCAAGCCTCCTTCAAGAACTCCTCGCTGCCGTCCACGCACTCCCTCTCGAACCAGTCTGGGTTCTTCAACTGGTAGTCCCGGAAGGTCCAGATGGCGTGCTGCAAGGCCCGACCCGAGGGACACTGGAAGTACTCGTGCACACCGAGGCCCTCGACGTGGAGTCGCCGACCCGGCTGGAATTTCTCCACTTCCAGGATCCTGAGGTACAGGTCCTCGAACTGGGTCATCAACCGGTACTTGACGGCCACATCGAAGAGCGACGGGACGTCCCGCTCAGTGCCAAAGTCCTCGAAGTAGCACACAAGGTATTTACCCAGCATGCCGGCCCGGTGGAGGTCAGGGACAAAGAGGTTGAGGAACGGGATGCAGAGGTCGTCCGTGGGGGACAGGAGGTCCTCCCTTAAGGTCACGCCGAGGCCGCCCCGAGAGCATAGGGCCCTCCACTTGGCCTGGAGGCCCCGCGAGCACAGGACCAGGATCTTGTCAGAGGGGCCAGCCAGCTGGCGCCGCTGCAGCTCCAGCCAACGGACGCGGCCCACCAGGCCCAGCGAGGCTGAGTCCAGGAGGTCCACCAGGACCTGGGTCCCGCAGCGGGACTGCAGGAAGGTGACCAGCTTGAGGACCACATCCCGGTACAGCGAGTGGTCCTGCGAATAAATCACCAGGACTTTGGGGGCTCCTTGGTGGAGAGGCTGGATGATTCCGGTTCTATTTTTGATTCCGCCTCCTGGTGGTGGAGGTGGTGTGAAGTGCTCTCCTGAGAAGTACAACACAGTATTAGAAACTACTGGAAAAATAATATTATATGACGTAAAAGTACATGAAATGTACATGAAATGTACTTTTGGTCCCGCTTTTGCTTTTGGTCCTGCAGACGTAGAACACTGTAGGAGCACCGAGGACCAGAACCAGCAGCAGAACCCCGAGAACCAGGAACACGGTCCAGTTGGATGGTTCTACTGTCAAATCACATTAGAACATAGCAAATTTAAATTTTGTGGAATTTTGTTCATATATATATGTACACATATACATATTTATTTACATATATACATACAGTAAACATATATATACATACAGTAAATATATATACATACATATACACACACACACACACACACACACACACATATATGTATGTCTACATATTTCTCCTCCTCCTTCTACTCCTCCTCCTCAGGCTCCTCCAGGACCTGGCAGTTCTAGTTCTTGTGAAGGTTCTCCAGACGTACCTGTGCCGCCGCAGAGGTCCAGGGTTCTATTGGCCCGGGGACAGTCGTTACGGCACCGCGGGAACAGAGGTTGGACCTGCCGGGACCAGAAGAACCACAGAGAGAACAGATAGATAGAACGTCAGGGATCCAGCAGGTTCTGGTGGTTCTGGTTCTGGTGGTTCTACTGACCTCCACAGTGAAGCGGCAACAGGTCCTGGGCCAGCGGTCCATGCTGAAGGCCACGTCCAGGGTCGCCTGTTCGGTCTGGAAGAGGAGGGAGGGAGCGGGGAAGATAATAGCTCTTAGCTGTTAGCACTAATGGCTAAGAGAAGGTAGCGAGTATTCCAAAAGAAAACAGCGGTACATTAATCATCAATGTGGTCATGTGATCATGAGGGTTCTAGTGTCATAGAACAACTGGACCAATGAGCATCAATGGGAAGGAAACACATTGTGTGTGTGTGTGTGTGTGTATATATTAGAGATGTAACGGTATGAAAATTTCACATCATCATTATTATCACGGTATTGTTCAAATGTGCTCAACATGCTAAAAAAAAAGAAGCACTTATCACCATACAAGTTTTATTTTGAAAACACAAATAAAAGAACAAGCAATTCCTCTAGGATTTTCTTTTTTTTAAACATGGAACACTGTTTTTTTTTTTTCAGGAGTTCAGAGGTAGTTCAGTTAAACAGGAAGTCAGGTAAGGCAACTTTAAGAACGACTGGTTGGGGTTAGGGATAAGGTTGGGTGCAGGTTAAGGTAACACATATCGACGGGTGAACAGATTTCGACAAAACACCGGCATCCGGAGCTACGACGGAGTTTATAGCTTTAGCAGCGGTGCTAGTATTGTGCCAGAGCCGTGTTTATAACCAAAGATTGCATACTGTGCATGTGCGCCTGTGTCTGAGGGACCGCTGCTGCGTTTCTTAGCAATGAGCAGCTGGTTTTCAAACCACGGTAATCAAACAGGGTTTTCACGATAATTAATATTTGAAATGGTACAATACTGCGGTTTATCATTTTACTGGTAATTGTTACATCCCTAATACATATATACGCTTATATGTATATATACATATAAGTATATATTGTGTTTCCGTCCCATTGATGCTCATTGGTCCAGTTGTTCTGGGAGAAAAGTATGAAGGGGTGCGTTAATCCTGTATGTACTATATGTACACACACACACACACACACACACACACACACACACACACAAATAGATGTGTTGTAGCTGCTCACCTTGGCCACCTGCTGGACCTGCTGGATACTGCAACCATTGGCGATCACATTGTAGTTCTCACACAGTGGATCAGGTAAGAAACTGACAGTCAGCAGTGATGAAGATGACGATGATGACGATGAAGATCTCTGACCGACTATGATGTTCGGCTTCCACAGACTCCCTGCAGAATCACAATGGAACCAGAACCACAGATTGAGACTCGGACCACATGACCACCGCTTTGTCGCTTCCTTTTCAGCGGAGGAGGAACAGACAGCCAATCACCTTGCTCGATGCAATACTGGGCCTTCCTCATGGAGTCGTCATGGCAGCCTGGAGGAGGAGGAGAACCAATGAGAAACAGCAGGGTTCTAGAAGGTCCTAGGCCAGGAGCCCGGCAACCTTTACCACTCAAAGAGCCATTTGGACCCGTTTCCTCCAGAAAAGAACACACTGGGAGCCACAAAATCTTTTGACATTTAAAATTAAATAATACGCTGCATATAAGATTTATTTATTTATTTCCTTTATGCTATGTATAAACCAGGGATCGGCAACATTCACTATCAAAAGAGCCTTCTTGCCCCATCTGCGATCAAATAACGTCCACCTGGAGCTGGGGGGGGGCATTATACTGCCTCTTTAAGAGGGTGACGGAGACCTGAGGCAGTGGGGATTTTTACAACTGTCTCTTTCTTGGCGTGAGTTCAGGGATAAAGCCAATGCGCATGTTATTTGACAGCAATAAAAAAAATTAAAAATAAAGTATTCCGCCAGAAATTAAACGTCCAGTGTTTGACGACTGCACCAACGTTACAATATCTGACGATCTTTGTCGCAAAATGCGGCAGGGTTACTTGGGCGTACTCATCAGGTACCGCATTTCCGGGCGTCTTTGGCACAAAAGCCTTTATGGATACGACGCAAAGACGGCGGAGATATTAAGTAACTCGAAGCAGAAGTTCGTCTGTCCACACCGTCTCTTTAGCGTGCGTTCTTTGCCGTATTCACAGTGCTGTGTTAGCGAGCTGCTACTTCTGCAAATATACCGGGCTCCAGGTCCTCTTCTTCTTCTGCCTCCAGGGAGTAAAACCACAGCGCCACAAAAAGGCTGGCCTAAGTACTTTCCAGCGTTTCCGTGTACATGCGGATATTTTTGAAGATGGCTTCGTGTAATCTTTTTTTTTTTTTTCAAAAACTTTTCTTAAAGCAACTCTAGGCAACTTTTCGACCACAAAATTATGATTCCAAACTGAGTAAAGCGGTAGATAAACAATTAATAGGATCAATGGTGCTGCCTCTGCAGCGAGGTGGGGGTTGTGCCGGCTGTAACTGCACTGCCTAACTTTCAAGCGCAACCCGACATGTCGGACGAGCCACTTTACGGCAACGTCACACGTTTATTTAGAGGCAGTCTTACATACTGCTATTACAAATACATAAGATTGTAAAATGACGGAATGGAACCCAATAATTAACCTCGATGAAAGACGAAGTTATTGTCGTAGCAAGCTCAAGTTATCTAGAGCGGCTTTAACTAACTCGGTTTTAAAAAAATGTCCTCTCCTTGTAAACATGGCCATAAAAATGGAACAAATGTATTTCCATGTTAACAGGATGTCTGTGTTTTTTTTTTGCAACGCCAAGGGGAGCAGGTTGCTGTCCTCTGTGCTAGGTGGGTCTAGGTGGCTAGCACGCTATCGCGCTACGCTAACGTGTCGGCAAAGTTACCTACCGGCAAAGGTGATTTCTGACTGGCTTCACGCGGCCAGACAGAGACACGCAGCGGGCCGGATGTGGCCCGCGAGCCATAGCTTGCCCATGACTGGCCTAGGTGGTTCTTGGTGGCTTAAGGTGGTTCTAGGTTGGTTCTTGGTGGTTTTTGGTGGTTCTAGATGGTTTTAGGTGCTCACCAGGAACCCGGAGCTTTACGCTGACGTCATAGCTGCTGTGACCTTGTTCTGGTTTGGGGATGTTGGAGACGGAGATCTTGTAAGTCTGACCAGGAGTCACTGCTAGCATGCTGGCAGAGAAGAACCACTGAGGAGGAGGAGGTGGAGGAGAAGAGGAGGAGGAATTATTATTATGATTATTTTTATTGTTATCATTCTTGTTACAGCAGTAACAGCAGCAGCAGCGGACGCTCTGATTGGCTACCTGCTCATGAAGGAGGTTCCTCATGTCCAACTGTTCCAGGAAGATGTAGCGGACGCAGACGTTCTGATTGGTGGAGAAAACCAGCACCTGCAGCTCCGTGGCGTTTAGGGACTGCACGCTGCCTGCACGAGGTCAGAGGTCACAGGGGTCAGAGGTCAGATGTCAGAGGGGTCACTAATTAGCTGTTTTTTTTACTTTAATTATTTTAATTTTTTTCTACTTTTTCTTTGTTGTAAATATTTGATTTGATAAATTCGTAGATAACTTTTTATTTTATTTCTTAGTCAAGGATAATAATAGTAATGATATCTGATATCTGATCGCTCTCTCTCTCTCTCTCTCTCTCTCTCTCTCTCTCTCTCTCTCACCGTCGTCCCTGATCATCCAGCTGGCGTTCACCACCGGCACCTCTCCTCCTTCCACCGTCCTCCAGCCCAGTGACACTTGCAGCTTCTCCGGTGCGCTAGGCGTGTAGCTGTTCGACTTCAGCCACCCACTGTCCATGCAATTATCTACACACACACACACACACACGCACCATAGAAATAGAATAGAACAGAAGAGAAGGGAAAATTAGCATTATTCAATGATTCAATGATGAAGCGCAAAAGGAAATAAAGACGTAAAAGCAGTCTGTAGAACGAGAGAAGGAGGAGAAGTTTGGAGATGGCTTGACGAGCACAGGGACGTAGTACTCAAACGTGTACATGTACTCACTGGTGTTGACCTTGCACATCAAACCCTGGAAGACAAGGAGTAGCAGTAGTCTTTATTTGTCCCCGTGGGGAAATTGGATTGCAGCAGATCACACACACGAGGCATTTCAGAAATATACAAATGAATTACAATACATCAAACGATCACCAGACATTCATCATATGTAGAGCACAGTAGTCACATCTCATGTACAGATATTAGGTGGAGAAATTGTTTTTACGCTTCTGCAGACCAGCTGAGAGGCTTAGGTCAGGAACCTCGCTGGCTGTTCAGGAGTTTAATAGCATGAGGCAACAAGGAGAATTTTGCTCTGTTTTTGTAAACGGGAGCGGAGGGGCAAAGTACAGCCCAACAATTTGGGCTGTACTTTGTACAATTGTGAAGATTTGTTCAATAATAATAATAATAATAATAATAATAAAAATAATAATAATAATAATAATAATAATAATAATAATAATAATAATAATAATCCACTTTTCTCTCTCTCGATTCTTCTTTTTCATCTGTTGCTTTCTGCTGGTGTTAATTAGCATCAGCAGCTAACGAGACGACGCCGTGAACAAACTCACCTGTTGTTGACCGCAGGTGAGCGGTGGCCACGTGAGCACTGACACCCCTTCCCCTCCCACCTCCAGAACCAGAACCAGAACCAACACCAGCACCGACACCGCCGTTCCGACCATCTCCGACACCTGCTGCTGCTTCTCCACTTCCTGTTTAATGGTACTGCTGGGAATCCCCGTGTGTGTTACCTTGTGTTGCCTTCAGGACGCTCGGGAAAGCGGCAGTATCGCCTCTGTCGCCGGTGTGATTCCCTGCTATTGCGGCAGAGCTGCTTTCAATTTACAATAAGAAATATCACCGTCAAAAATGAACGGACGTTATTGCCGTAAAGTGAGCGACAAATGCCTAAAAATGGGGTCGATCGATCGTCGCCAACGCGTTCATTGACGTCATACGTGATACAAAGTTAGGAAATGCGGAGTCGGAAAGTTGTAGGCGGAAAGTTCGGGGATGTTGAGGTTGTTCCGACGGACGTTGAACGCACCGTGAGTTCAACGTCTTCAGGTTGAATTCGAAGCGCTTCTTGGAAAGGAGAGAGGGACTTTCCAGAGAGAGAGAGAGACTAACTTCGCCTCCTTCCGGCTGACGTCATTTTTCTGGTTTGTTCGACGCTTTTTATTCACTAAAAACGTCATATGACACCTACATCTACGTCTCTTTATCAGGGATCTGCAACCTTAACCACTCAAAGAGCCACTTGGACCCGTTTCCCCCAGAAAAGAACACACTAGGAGCCACAAAAACCTTTTTGACATTTCAAATGAAATACAACACTGCGTATAACTGTTGTTGTTGTTGTTGTTGTTGTTGTTGTTGTTGTTGTTGTTGTTGTTGTTGTTGAGCCTTCATGCTATGTATAAACCAGTGGTCGGAGCCACCCTGGCAACATAGGGGGCGTCCCCACAGTGGGAATTACTGGAAGGAAATTCCCATTATGCAAAACTCCCACTGTGCTAATTGTCATGGGTTAACAGAACTCATAAGTTATCAGACAATTGTATGCCCAGCATCTACAGCAGCAAATACAACTGGCTGATTTGGGCACACAATACAAGAAGGTAAAGACTGCAACTTCTCAGAAATATTAAAACACTTTACGGTAATAAAAAGCGAGTAGAGGGACCAGTTGAAATATCTACTCTTGAAGGAAGTAGATATCGCAATGACATTGAATTGAAAAAAAAGGTACAACGATAATAAACTAACCATTTGCATCTGGTGAGGTGTAAATAAAGACCTCAGTAGAACGTGGCGTGGCGCAAAGGGCCCAGGCGGGCTTCAAACCCCAGACTCCCAGATGATAGTCATGCACGCCAACCATTCGGCCAAAGAGATCTTCCCTTGGCCAAGTAGCCAGGGCACATCATCAATTGGAGGCTTAATCCCTTATCCTAATTCCATGCAACGGGCCCTGGGTCTTCTTCAAAAAAAAAAACCACCCAAAAAAAAAACAGCAGAATGTGGCAGCACTTAAATTTTATTGTTGGTGAAGCAAAAATGGCAATTTACATTTCATGAAAAAATAAAATAGAAGGTCTTTCAAGTACTGATGCAACATTGGTGTGGCGACGCAACCTTTGTTGCAGAATCCAGCTAGAATTTTCCTTTTTTAAAAGGTTGAAAGATTCAGAAAACTTTTCAGCAATTTGGTGCTATAAAAACATTTTGTGTGCCATTTTAAATGTGGAATTGTTTTTTTCTAAGACACTGAAAGACTGAATGTTGTTTTTTGGCTTGTGTTCGATTGTTTATTGTTAATTATTATGTATTTGTTTTATTTATTTTGCTTTATTAATCATTTTTTCAGAATTTTATGTTGCGGTTTAAAAATGTGGTTATAAAAATCAAAATCATCTTCTTTTTCCGCCTTCAGGGTGTAAAACCACAGCGCCACGTAAGGCCTGGTGTAAGTGCTTTCCAGCGTTTTCGTGCACATGTGGATTTTTGTTTGTTTGTTTGTTTTTCTTCCAAAGCTTAAGGGAGCCACTGCAGAGCACAGAAGAGCCGCATGCTCTACGGCTATGACTACGGCGCTCCGCCACAGACTAGTTTAGTCCAATTTCGGCCATAGTAGTCATTGACATGTGAAAAAAATAAATAAATGATTTGCTAAATCAGACCAGGAACTTTGGCCTTTTTTTTCCTCATCTTATCAGTTTCTGTAATAGACGAGGCTTTGCTGTATTAGAATAGGAATGGAATAGAACAGAACAGAAGCCTATATTAATCCCACATTGGGGGAAATTAGCATCATTGCAGCAACGACTAAGCAACTTCTGTAGCTAAGCTAAGCCATCTGTTGCTCTGTTGCTAAAATAATCTGAATCTGAGAAGAAGTTTTTCTACACATGTACAAAGTGCATTTGGTGGTAGATGGTGGTAGACATATATATTTTATACATTATATATATATATTTTACATATATATATATATATATATATATATATATATATATATATATATACACATATATATTATACACACACACACATATATATATATATATATAAAATATATATACATTATACTTCATTTCTTCCAGTCGATTCATACTAGCAGTTGTACGATGTACCCTTCTGTGTACATGTCAAGCGAGTACTTGTACAAGTTTTTAAGGTAGTGTTGGTCCTCAGGCCATGGGCAGTTCGTGGTAGTCCGCATACTTTCCCGTTGCATGATGGTAGATCTGAAACAACAAGTACTTCAATATTTTTTATGTTGAGGTGATTCAAAGTACCATTGGTAGTATCAAGTATCATTGGTAGTACTGTTGCTAGTACTGTTCGTAGTACCGTTTGTAGTATTGTTGGTAGTACTGTTTGTAGTACCATTCGTTGTACAGTTGTAAGTACTGTTGGTAGTACCATTGGTAGTACTGTTTGTAGTACTGTTTGTAGTACTGTTTGTAGTGCTGTTGGTAGTGCTGTTGGTTGTACCGTCGGTACTACTGTTTGTAGTACTGTATGCAGTACCCACCTGCCTCTCGATGTCGGCCAATAGGCTGCTGGCTCCCAGTCTGAACAGTTGTGGGCGGAGCCAATCAAAGCCAAGCTCCTCCTTCACCAGGACCAACCAGAGCAAAGACTCATGAGAAGTCCGGATGCCCCCCGCCGGCTTGAAGCCCACCTGAGGAACAAGGAGGAACCAGTATTGGTATAATATAGACTTGGGATGTCCCGATCACATTTTTTTGGTCCCGATCCAATCCCGATATTTTAATGATGAGTAATTGCAGATCCTGATTTTTTTCCCAATCCAATCTTTTTTCTTACCTTGAATAAACAGAATCCATTGGATTGAGACTTTTCTCTTGGTGCATTGCAAAATAAATTGGATTGTTTGCTTCAATGACTACTACTGCTTAACAAGTGAGCAGAGTCTGCTGCTTCAAACCAGCTTTTGATTTGCTAGCGATCTAATAAAAATATGCAAAATCGGCATCCCAAATACGCACATATACATACCAGCTGGGGTCGACAATATAACTGGCCCGGTGACCCGGACGTACTTTGAAAACCGTCTGGGCCACCAGAACGCTCCAACCACTGGGCCAGTAAAAAATAATGCCCTTGGAAAAAAAAAAAAAAAAAAAAGTACAAAAATCTAATTTCACATTAATTCCCCTTGGGTCTGTGTTTTGCAATTACTTCTGTGAAATCGTCTCGATGACTTCCGCTAACACGTTACGTGATCCCGAACAAAGACAGCCAGCGTTGTGCTCTCCGTGGGACGTAAACACATCGCCTCCTTGCCTGCCTGGCTCCGTGTAAACGCCGAAACTAATGATTTTTGGAAACCCTGAGATCACAGCTCTAAAACCCCATTCACCGCCTTGCAACCTGAGCGGCCATGAGGTGCAGACCACCACTCACAACAACAACCACGTCGGACAGCGGACCTGTCACTGCTACTACTTATCAGCCTGCAGTCTTCCCATTAACCTCCACTACAACAAACCGCAAACTATAGTGAACAATAACACATGGTGCTCGTGGATCGGTCGTGGATTGTGTGCAAAGTGAAAATAAACAACATAAGCGATTTACAAACCTCCTGTTTTACGTTTTGATTTTTTTTTTTAGGGTGGGCGGACTGGGATATTGAGGCAGGAAACTTAAATGACAAAAAAGCACGTGCTTCAGGTGTTCTTCTTCCTCCGCTTTCTGGGAGTAAACTTACGGCGCCACACCAGGCCGGGCATAGGTACTACATCGTCTTCAGTAGGAATATAAGGGACATTTGCCACAATAAGTGGCAAATATCCCTTATTGTCGACCCCTGCAAACCAGTATCGATATTAGTATCAGTATCGATGCCAGTATCGATTCTGATACTGTTATAGATACCAGTATATAGATACCAGTATTGATACCGATATTTTGCTGTCAGTGTACTCCAAGCTGATCGTTCTGCAGCAAAGCTAAGCTAAGCTCCTCACCTTGTAGCCGGTGCGGCGGTGGAAGTCCCGGATGGCCCTCGCCATGACAATGGCTACGGGGATGGTAGCGTTGACCGACTCCTTTCCTGTGGACGTCTTGATGAAATCTGAGCCTGGACCACAAACACAGAGCTAAGTGAGCTAACAGCTAAAAACAACAAAACAAAACGAAAACAACAATACAAAAACGTTCTCCTACTGCCAGGGTGTTCTTCATGTGAGCCTGACTAAGCTAAGATAGGCTAGGCAAGGCTAGAACCCACCGGCCATCATGGCCACCAGACTGGCCCTGTAGACGGTTGTGAAGGTCTGCAGGTCTCCCACTGCCAGGATGGTCTTCATGTGGGCCGAGGAGCCGCAGGCCTGGCGAAACTGACGCAGCTCCTGGTACATGGCTGCAGAGGAGACGAGGAGTTCGTATTAGTATTATACTAATACTACTACAATGAATTTTTTTGAAATTTCATTTAATTATTATTTTTCTATATTTTATATTCATTATTATTTTATTTATGTTATTATTTTGTATTATTTTATTTATTTTTTACTTTTTATTGTGTGTTGTTGTTATTATCATCATCATCATCATCATCATTATTATTATTATTATTATTATTATTATTATTATTATTATTATTATTATTATTACATTCTGAGGGCCAGGATGAACGGGTGTCCTTGAACGCACCGTCCCACTATCCGCTGAGGGCCAATGGCCCCTGAACGCACCGTTCTGCTGGCCGGTGAGGGCCAGGCTGAGGACCAGGGGTCCTTGAACGCACCTCGTCACTGTCCAGTGAGGACCAGGGGTCCTTGAACGCACCTCGCCACCGTCCAGTCGCCACTGGCCAGTGAGGACCAGGGGTCTTTGAACGCACCTCGCCACCGTCCAATGAGGACCAGGGGTCCTTGAACGCACCTTGCCACCGTCCAATGAGGACCAGAGGTCCTTGAATGCACCTCGCCACTGGCCAGTGAGGACCAGGGATCTTTGAACGCACCTCGCCACTGTCCAGTGAGGGCCAGGCTCCGGTTGATGACCACGTCCACCTCGCTGGCGCCCCTGCCACCGCCAGGCGCACCTCCTGCAGACGCGTCTCCAGCGGCGTCTGGCCCGCCGGGAACCCCGTGGCCACTAGAGGGGGTTAGAGGTCAAAGGTCATGGTGGAGTGTAAAATAATACAGAGAGAAAATTTAACATTTAAGGAAGAAAAATTGGTGAAATGTGTGTGTGTGTGTGTGAGAGGGTCAAAGGTCAAAGGTTTGGTACCCACCAGAGGCCACGGGGAGGGGGGAGCCGGCAGCCCGCAGTGTCGCCACGGCGTCGGCTACCCGGGATGGATACACACACACTGCTGCAGTGGTGAGACCTGGAAAACACACACACACACACACACACACACACAGAGTCAACTGACAGTCAATAAAGGATTAAATTGTGTGTCCTGCCCATATCCATCTATTTATATCTATATTTATCCACAGTATATCTTTCTATGTCTATCTATATCTATGTCTATATATCGCTATATCTACATGTATGTCTATTTACATCTATATCTATGTCTATCTATATGACCTTTGTCCTCCATGTCCATCTGCTGCAGGAGATCCCTCCTGATTGGCTGAAGGGCCTTCAAGCAGAGCCGGTGGACGTTGGAGGGGGTGTCATCTCCACTGAGGGTGGTGAGATCGATGAAGGAGACCGCCTTGAGGAGCCAGGCAGCCTGGAGGAGGAGCAGGATGGGAGGAGGAGTAGGTGGAGAAGGAGAATAAGGAGAAGAAGAGTACGGTGTTCAGAGTGGGATGATGTGAACTAATCAATATGAAATCAATAATCAGTAATCAGATTCACCTGCCAATCATTCCTGGGAACCTTCTTCCCCTGAAGCTCCTGAGCTCTGCTGAGGACGGCCTGAGTGTTGACCTTCACCCTGGAGACCCAGTCCAGGTCTGAGAAGGAGCAGGAGGAGGAGGAACAAGAAAAGGAGGAGGAGGGAGGAGGACGCAGATGAGGAGGAGGAGGAGGAGGAACAAGAAAAGGAGGGAGGAAGAGGAGGGAGGAAGGACACGGATGAGGAGGAGGAGGAAGAAGGACAGGGATGAAGGGGAGGAGGAGCAAGAGGAGCAAGAGGAAGATGACGAGGAGATGAAGGAGGAGGAGTTGGAGCAAGTGAAGAGAAGAGAAGAGAGAGTGGAGGAGAAGAGAGAGTAATTAAGAGAGAGAGAGAGAGAGGAGGAAGAGGAGGAGCAGGAGGAGAAGGGACGAGGACAAGGATGAGGAGGACGAGGAGGAGGATCAGGAGCGGGAGGAGGAGGCGGAGAAGGAGCAGAGAGAGGATGAGGTGGAGGTGTAGGAAGAAGAGGAGGAGAGAGAGTGGAGAAGGCGGAAGAGGTGGAGAGTGAGAGAGAGAGAGCGAGGGAGGAGGAGGAGGAGACAGCGAGAGAAAGAGAAGGAGCGAGAGAGGAGGAGGAGAAAATTGGTTGTTTGTTCGCTGGATGAAACCAGTTTGGAGTCACACTGTCTGCATTGTGTGTGTGTGTGTGTGTGTGTGTGTATCATCCTGCAGATCTTGTGACCTTGAACATGAAATTCAATGAAGGTCAAAGGTCAACGTAAAAAAAAAAAAAAAAAACAACAACAATTTTATTTTCAATAAAACTTCCTAAAAATGCGTTTCCATACCTGTACTTCTACTTATTGTACTCCCTAAGAAACGTACTGATTGTACCTCTTGCACTCCCTGTACTTCTCCAAGTACTCGTTGTACTGTGTCACAGTGTACAGTGTCACTCATTAGACAACAACCAACCAGTGCGGGCGGAAGGGGTCAAAAACCTCCACGAATCACGTGACTCCTTCACTGCTATCAACTCGATCTATTCTCTTCTAGTCTATTTTATTTCTATGCCCTCCCACTGAATCACTTGATACTCACTCAGTTTGAATCTTATGACGATAAAAAGCAGGCTCTATTTACAGAATACTTTTTTTTTTTTTTTTTTTAAAGTATCCGGATTACTCACCAAGCTCCGTTCCTTCGTTCCTCGGATCATGTGACGAGTCCTTCCGCATGTTTGGGAAACTAAATGATTGTAGCTCTGGACGGTGCAGAACCTCGTTGTTGTTGCGACCGACCGGCGGAGTTCTGACAAAACGAAGTGAAAATTACCTCCAGAGCGCGCCGGAAGTTGACCGTACGTCGACTTCCGGTTCGCTCGGTGGGCGGCGCGCAGGGGGAGGAGGGAAGAAGAGGAGGAAAAAGCCGAAAAAAGCCGACAAAATCAGCTTTTTGCAAAGGACAGAGGAATGGAAAAGAATAAATGGATCAAAAGGTTGTTAAGTTGGAGAGTAAGGAAGCCCGTAGCTACCACACTAGGGAGGGAAAACAAACAGAAATTAACGAAATAACGTGAAAGTTTGACGTCTTTACGTGATAATATTGCCGTTATAACGTGATTATCACTTTATTTCGTGATCATTTAACGTTAGAAAGTGAAACCATCACGTTTTTTCTTAAGTTTAGTTCTCTAAATTACTTCCGTTTCACTAAACAATGCAATAGTTTTACGTTATATGTGAAACTATCGCATTATTTAGTGAAAGAACATATCACGTTTTCGGTGATACTGCACACTAGTTAATATATAAGCAAGAATGTTCATTGACTTTGTTTTTCTTTTACTTCAAATAATTAACTTTTTTTTTAGACGTATTTGAAGAACCCCTTTGTATACAGCCACACTCACTCACTGGTTGTTTATCTATGTGAAGACGACGCTGAAGTTGGCACCACATTTTTGGCCTTTTGGGGCGACTCCAAAGTTGACAACTTTGCCATTGACATGATGATATTTTTCAGGTGTGTTATTTCAAAAAACTATACTGAGAAATCTGAAAAATATCATCATGTCAATGGCAAAGTTGTCAACTTTGGTTTCCCCCCCAAAAGGCCAAAAATGATTTCCCATAAAATATGTCAACTGATTGTAATAGTAGAGCTCCCATGCTTTACAATGATACCTCACATGTCCATTTCTACTGTATAATTTTGGAAAAATCCACCTCAACACTAAACATATGATGTCAATGAAGTTTTTATAGGAAATATGTCAACTGTTGAGATGCTTTACAATGATACCTCACATGTCCATTTCTACTGCGGTCAACATAGACATGCTGAATTTTTTTTGAAAAGTGTGGGATCGCACAACCTAGCGGTCAAAGCATTTCTTTTAAAAGGTGGAATGAAAACTGAAGTGCCAATGTGGTGCCAACTTAAGCGTCGTTGCCTGAAGAAGGTCGGAAGGGCCGAAATCTTACGAAATAGATCATTTGCACAAGGTTACGAGTGTGTGGCCGCTGTTTTTTTGCCTTCCGAGTGTCCAAGTCCAGCACCAGCACATCCCCGAAGAACTCTACCCACGGATGAGCAGTGGCCTTTTCTATTTTAGACGTATTTGAAGTGAAATGTACGTCAACGCGTCTTATAGTATAAATGCAAATATAAGTATAAAGTACAAATCAGAACTTTGGGGAAACTGAAGTAGTTTTTCAGGTTAATATAGATTAAAAACACTTTTTTTCGTGATACTTTGGCTCTTTAGTAAAATGTACGGCGTCATTGGGTTGTGTAACGTTATCCGTTATAAGTAACTTGGAGTAACTCGAGCACCTGTCAGTTGTGAGCAAACGGTCTGGTGGCCACTCGGCGGTACTTCAACCTGGATGTCCGCAGTGAGTATTAGAACGGATGTACTGCTACGTACTGCTACTAATAGTAGTATACTAGATAGATATGAAATAGATTGATGGATAATAGATCCATCTAATCTTGTAAAACAAAACCAGGGCAAGCAAGTTTTTTAAGAACATCAACATTTATTTCACACGATAGAAAACAAACAAAATGTGATGAAACCTTTTGCATATTGACCCCAATAATAATAATAATGATATTAATAATAATAATAATATTAACCTCTAATACTTATAATATTTGCTCTTCTTTTTCCATGTGTCTATCTGCTTTGATTTTGTACAGTTTATACATCTTTTTTTCAATTCTTTCTTTCTTTTTTCATTCATTTTTTTCCCAGAATCCGACTTTTATTGCTTCGTAACGTAACGAATGTGCGAATTATCGGAATATTCTTCCTTTAATCAATAATATGTGAATCTGGTCAATGATGTAACTAACCCCATGATGGAGAGAGAGAGGGAGAGAGAGGGAGAGCGCGAGAGACCATCTGAAAAAAACTCACTCTCTCTCACACATACACAATTTGAGGAAAAACTCACTCTTTAGCCCAACATAAATACTTGTATACTCTGTGTACTACTGCAAAACTTGCTTCTGTGAGAAAAGAACACACACGAAACAAAGTGGATAAAACCAGCAGCATGAAGTGGCACCTTGTCAAAGTAAAAATCTGATTTATGTCCATATATTTATATATATACATATATATATTCATATATGTCCTTTTTTTGTTAAAATACATACATATATGTATATATACATACATACATAGATATATATACATACATATATGTATATATACATACATACATAATATATATATATATATATATATATATATATATACATACATACATACACATACATACATATATATATATATATATATATATATATATATATATATATACATACATACATACATACATATATATATATATATATACACACACACACATATATATATATACATATATATATGTATAATTTTACAAAGGACAATCTGGTATGTTACAGGTGCAAAATGATGTAACAGTAGAGCAGTACGGAAGCCTTCAGGTCCAAAAAGGTCAAGACAAAGAGAGAACTAAAAAATAATAACTAATAAGAGAAGTCTCTGACTAATTATAAAATCTGAGAGTACGGAAGCCCGTTGATGCTATGCTAGCAAAAAACAATGGGGGCTCAGTATCACATGAAACTTTCAAGTTTTTAAATGTTATAGACAATTATGACAACGACAATAATCACGTTAAAAATGTAAACGTTTCAGGAAATAATGTGAAAATTATCACGAAATAACGAGAAAGTTTCATGTTTTATGTGATAATTTTCACTTTACATCGCGATAATTTAACGCTATAACATGAGAGTTTCAGGAGATAATGTGGTAAGAGTTTCACGTGATAACGTGAAAATTATCTGGTAATAATATGAAAATTTCAGGAAATAATGCGAAAGTTTCACGAAATGACGTGAAAGTTTCACTTTTTTACAAGATAATTTTCACGTTAAAGATTTCATAATATAACGTGAAAATTACCACGCACAAACGTGATAGTTTCACTTTATAACATGAAAATTTCACATTTCAACGTGAAAACTAACCTGAAACTATGACGTCATACGATCGGGCCCTATTTTTTTTTTTTCCCTAGTATGGCACTAACGGACTTCCGCAGACGAGCTTTGAGTCACTTGGTGGAGAGAAAATATAAAGCACTGCATGTGTTGAGTTTTGGTGCATTAGCCACCTAGCGCTAGTTGTTGCTATATGTATGTATGTGTATACATATATATATTTATATATATATGTACACACACACCTGTACACACACCCACAGCACCCCCTGCTATGTATCCATATCCATACTACTACTGTGTGTTTCACTTGGAGCCACATTACTGTCAAAAACTACACAAGTCCCAGTTTGTTGTAAAAATATTATTACAAGAGTTTTATAAGTAAAATTAAAATAATTTTTTAACGTAAGTTGAGATGAAATTTAGCTCCGAGTTGATCTGCGCTGGATATGTTTTATTAACTAGTCTGGACGCGGAAGGGGAAAAAAGGAAGAAAAAAAAATGAAGGAAGAAAAAGAAAACCAGAATAAAAGGGAAGAAAGGAAAAAAAAAAAAAAAGAAAAAGAAAAAAAGAAAGAAAAAGAAAGAAGAAAAGGACAGACGAAAAGGAAAGACAGAGAAAAAAGGAAAAGAGAAAAAGAAAAAGGAAAAAAAATAGCCTGGATGCAGTTTATAAAACACAGGGCAGTTTGTTAAATTAACACAAGTTAAAGTATGTTAAAATTGTTTTTGTTTTCGTATAGATGTTTTAGATTATTAAAATTATTATTATTATTTTTCACCGAGTTCTGATTCCTTCTGTGCTTGATATTCATGTATGTGTGTGTGTGTGTGTGTGTGTGTGTGTGTGTGTGTGTGTTTTATCCATGTAATAAGACGTTTTTTCTGATATTTCCCTGAAAAAAAGGGATAATTTTTCCATACGACCAATAGGAAATACTGTAAAAAGTACTGCAGTAGTACTAGGACTTGAATGTGGCTCCAGTGTGGAATCGATGCAACGTGTTGTGTTCAGGGACCCGTTTTGAACAGGCACTCAACACACACACACACACAGGTCGGTGGTGCTCCTCCTGGTGGTGAAACGGCGGTATGGCGAGCTGGGTGGAAGTTCCAACAGAGTGCTCTCAGTAGGCGGCAGGGGGAAGAGAGGGGCTTACGTCTTGCTGCTACTTATCAGGGCCAGTGGCTGCGCTGCAAGAGAGAGAGCGAGAGAGAGATAGTGGGAGGTGGTGAACACTGAAATAGAAAGAGGATATGATCATTTTCACATTAAAACATGAAACTTTCACGTTATTTTGTGAGACTATCATGTGATTTTGTGAGAATGTTCCAAGTTATAATGTGAAATTTTCACGTTGATTCGTGAAAGTATCATTTTATCAAGTTTTTAATGATAATTTTCACGCTATAACATGAGAACTATAAGCTCATGCACCTGTGTTTTTTTTTTTTTCTTCCTTGTACGTGTTTTTCTGTACCTCTACGTATTTTTCTGTTCTTGTAACATGTTTTTCTCAAATTTTAAAACTTCCGATTCCAATTCTGGAACTTTTTTTGCACCAAATTCTGGAAAATTTGTTGTTGACTTTTAAAATTAAAATTTAAGCACTCAATTTGAAATCCCAGTTTCAAATGTTCACTCACGCGTTAGCATGTTGCTGCTGCTACTGCTCAGCTTCTTCTTCTGCTCCTCCTGTAGCGGTGGAGAGGAACCCAGGTTCTCCTCCTCCACCTCCTCCATTTTCTCCTCCTCCACTTTCTCCTCCTAGACCTCCTCCATTTCTCCTCCTCCACCTCCTCCATTTTCTCCTCCTCCACCTCCTCCATTTTCTCCTCCTCCATCTCCTCCATTTTCTCCTCCAAATCCTGCATTTCCTCCTCCGCCTCCTCCGGGGTCTTCAAGCTACAAGCAGACAAACAAACCTCGTCAATGCTCAGCCACGTTAAAAAAAACTCCTACAATGTTGCATTCAAAGAGCCGATAATCTGCGAAGTTCGGTTTTATCGACGTAAGGATGCCCATAGCTGCCACACTAGAGGGAAAATAGTGCTCAGTATTGTGTTAAACTGTCACGTTATTTTTGAGAAACTTTCACATTATTTTGTGATAATTTTCGAGTTATTTCGTAATAATTTTCACATTTTACCGTGAAACTGTCACGTTATTTTGTGAGACTTTGGCGTTACAACATGAAACTATCAAGGTTATTTCGACAAAAACAACAATAAAATTCTGGAAACAAACCAGTTTGTGATGTCACAAAGGGCTCTAATGCCTCAAGAAGTTGCACTACCTGGTTGTGGGTCTGTTGCGCCTCCTGCTGCACCTCCTCGCACTCGTTCTCACTTTTCACCTCCTACACAATGTGGACACAATCAATCAATCAATCAATCAATCTGGGCCACCATGGTTCACTGGTAAACTTAGCAGCAGGAGGGGCTGCAATCTAAAATCTGACCACTAGATGTCACCACTTATTTTTATAAATAGATAGAGAGAGAGAGATAGTAGGCTTCTGAAGTCCCATAGGACCATTGGATAAGCGCTTCTGGCTCTGGCTGGAGCATTTCCTATTGTCACTGTCCAATATACTAGATAGATAGACACTAAATAGATAGAGAAATAGATAGATAGATAGATAGATAGATAGATAGATAGATAGATAGAGAGAGAGAGAGAGATCAATAAGTACTAAATCAACTACAATTAAACTGGACCACCACAGTGAGAGAGTGGCGCCACCTGCAGGTTGATGAAGGGCGTCTCCTTCCTTCTCCCCCTCAGAAGGGTGGAGGCCTCCTGGTTCCTCCTCATCCTCTCCAGCTGCTCCTCCACGCTCATCCTGCTGCTGCTGCGGACCTCTCCAAGCTGCTGCTGCTCCGCCGCACTCCTGGGACGGCCCTGTAGGGGACCACGGACCATGTGTTGGTCATCCAAAGTCATAGGCTGCGTTCAGACTGCAGGGGTATCTGATTTCGATCAGAGTGCTTCTCAAATCTCTCTTTTTTTTTTTTTGGCCTGACTGTCAACACTGTTCAGACTGGGCCACATGAGGCTTCGTTCGGCACGTGTAGTGTGACGTAATATAATTGCAACAGCAGCACTTGTTGCGATATAACAAGGCCATAAATGTGCAATAAAACAGTGATTTATCAGTCAATATTATGTAGATAACTTGTAAAAAACGGTGGCGGCAGAGGTGGAAGTGATGGTAGTGGTGGAGGTGATGGAGGTGGAGATGCTGGTGGTGGTGGTGGTGATGCTGCTGGTGGTGGTGGTGGTGGTGGTGATGGTGATGGAGGTGGAGGTGTAGGTGATGGAGGTGGAGGTGATGCTGGTGGTGATGCTGGTGGTGGTGGTGATGGTGATGGAGGTGGAAGTGATGGTAGTGGTGGAGGTGATGGAGGTGGAGATGTTGGTGGTGGTGGTGGTGGTGATGGTGATGGAGGTGGGGATGCTGGTGGTGGTGGTGGTGGTGGTGGTGGTGGTGATGGTGATGGAGGTGGAGATGCTGGTGGTGGTGATGCTGGTGGTGGTGGTGATGGTGATGGAGGTGGAAGTGATGGTAGTGGTGGAGGTGATGGAGGTGGAGATGTTGGTGGTGGTGGTGGTGGTGATGGTGATGGAGGTGGGGATGCTGGTGGTGGTGGTGATGGTGATGGAGGTGGGGATGCTGGTGGTGGTGATGGTGATGGAGGTGGAGATGCTGGTGGTGGTGGTGGTGATGGTGATGGAGGTGGGGATGCTGGTGGTGGTGGTGGTGATGGTGGTGGTGGAGGTGATGGAGGTGGAGATGTTGGTGGTGGTGGTGGTGGTGGTGGTGATGGAGGTGGGGATGCTGGTGGTGGTGGTGGTGATGGTGATGGAGGTGGAGATGCTGGTGGTGGTGGTGATGGTGGTGTAGGTGATGGAGGTGGAGGTGATGGTGGTGGTGATGCTGCTGGTGGTGGTGGTGATGGTGATGGAGGTGGAGATGCTGGTGGTGGTGGTGGTGGTGGTGGTGATGGTGATGGAGGTGGAGATGCTGGTGGTGGTGGTGGTGGTGATGGTGGTGTAGGTGATGGAGGTGGAGGTGATGGTGGTGGTGATGCTGGTGGTGGTGGTGATGGTGATGGAGGTGGAAGTGATGGTAGTGGTGGAGGTGATGGAGGTGGAGATGCTGGTGGTGGTGGTGATGGTGGTGTAGGTGATGGAGGTGGAGGTGATGGAGGTGGTGATGGTGGTGGCGGAGGTGCTTGAGTTGGTGTGTGGTGTTAATACGGAGACCTACCCATCTGGAGGAGTCGGTCTTCTTGCTCTTCCTCAGCGTGACATAGGATGCGATGGTGCAGGACTCTGGAGAGCTGATGTGTGGAGACTTGGCCCTGGGGGGAACTGCACCCATCACCGCGTGGGGGGGTGCTGTGGAGGGTGGAGGAGGAGGTGGAGGTGGAGGGGTTAGCATTTTTGCTACTGAATGTTACCAGACGCCCATCCACCCACCCATCATCCACCCATCCACTCATTAATAAATACAAATACAAACAAAAAATAATAAACAAAGCTTCTAATTAATTATTCTTATTCTTATTCTTATTATTGTTGTCATTAGTAATTATTGATCAATGATAGTTCAGAACCTTCAGAAACTGTGGCGTCCTCGCTCTCCAACTCAACCTTGACCTCGTCCTTGACCTTGACCTCACTATGGGCCTCATCCACCTCCTCGTTCACCGTAGTCAGCTCTGGCTCACTCTTGTACAGCCGGTAGTCTGGGCCCTGCTGCTGTTAAGAGGTGAGAGAGGGGTCAGAGGTCAAGGGTCAGAGGTCATGAAGACATCATTTACAAAAAAAAAAAGAGAGAAACAAATAAATAAATAACTAAATAATGAAAAACCCACAATTGATCTAATGATTCCAAAGACTTTATGGGGGGGGTTCGGAGAAGACGAGTAATGAGGGTGGAGCTGTGAACGCAGGTGGAGGTGGGCGGGGCCAGGATGGTGGTGATGGGTGGGGCCAAGGTGGAAGTGGGCGGGGCCAGTCTTACACTGTGCGCTCCGTTGCGGGTGTTCCGCTCCTTGCGCTCCTGAGCGGGCGGAAGGCGGTGATGGTGAGCGGGTGTAGCAGCAGAAGCAGGTGGAGCAGTGTGGGAGGGCCGCTGGAAGGAGTTGTAGCGGTGGTGGGGGAGGGGCGCGCCCTCGCCCTCCTGAGGGAGCGGGGGGCACACAGAGCTGGTCTCAGCCCGGGGTAGGTCAAAGGTCGCGGGGGGGGGGGTAGTCTCCGCATCACATCACCACCATTTCTTTCAAGTTAGAGCGGCAGACACCTCCCAAATGTGTCTCCACATTGGGCTCCGGTAAGACAGGACCAAAGGTCAAAGGTGAGTGTACTCACCTCATCCTTCTGCAGACTGGACAGCGGCATCGCACCAGGGTCACCTGCTGGAGGTCAAAGAGCAGAAAGAAATAAGATGAGATGGGTGGAGGTGGTGGTGATGGTGGTGGTGGATGTGATGATGATGAGGTGATGATGATGATTGTGATATAGATGGTGGTGACAGAAGTGATGGTAATGATGGAGATGGAGATGATGGAGGTGATGGTAATGATGGAGGTTATGGAGGTGGAGGCGATGACAATGGAGGCAATGAAGGTGGAAGTGATGGAGGTGGAGGTGATGGTGAAGGAGTTGATGGAGGTGTTGGAGATGGAGATGATGGAAGTGGTAGTGTTGGAGATAGAGGTGATGAAGTTGGAGATGATAGAGGTGCTCCTCACTGCTGTGGCAGCTCCTGGTTGGTCTGTTCTTGGCCAGAAGCTCCATCACGTCCTGGATCCTCCACAGCTGCTTTTGGATCTGGATGTGACGCTGACTGGGAGGCTCCGTCTGGCGAGCGCGCGCACACACACACACACACACACACACACACACACACACACACACACACACACACACACACACACACAATATATATATATATATATATGTATATATGACACATCTAGATATTTCCTGCTGTATACCATTTGCAGGTGATGAACACTGTGAGTGTCTTCTCACCTGAGGGCTGCCGAGGGCCTCCAGCTCCTCCAGCAGGTCGGACTTGGCCAGCGTCACATCTGCACTCAGCTTGTCGTATTCCCTCCAGCAGCGATCCACTTCCTGGAAGCAGACACCATCATTATTATCACTGTCATTTCATTTTAAAAAGAAATGCTGGAGTGGTGGTAGTGGTGATAGAGGTGGTGGTGGTGGGTGGTGTTCCTACTCACAGCGTTGACCCTGCTCAGCTCCCTGCAGGTGCTCAGCAGTCCACTCTGCAGCACCTCCTTCTGCTGCACTAGGGTGGAGGAGGTACAGGTGGAGCTGGAGGTGGAGCAGCCGCTCTGCTCTCTCAGCTCTTGGCTGGCAGACAGCAGGGCCGTCTCGAGAGTGTGCTGACAACACACACACATACATATTAATTATGTTTTTTTTTTACATGATACTGCACAGTTACTACTATTACTGTAACACCCTCATCTTTACTTTTCAACTTTGTGTTTTTGTAAAACTATTTAAAAATATTTAACTTGATATATAGATAGATGGATAGACAGATAGATATATTGAAAATAGGGCTGTCAGTCGATTCAAAATTTTAATCGCGATGAATTGCACGAGTGTCCTGAGTTAATGCACTATTAATCGTGAATTAATTACACATTTTTTTTACTCTGCTCTATATGTAACTCAACAGTATGAAAGAAAGATAAAAGTAACAGGGATACTAAATAAAACAGAAGTGTATATCTACCCACCTTCTCCCTGTGCAGCTGCTGCAGCTTCTCCTCCTGCAGCCTGACGGTCCTGTCCTGCTCACACAGCCTGCTGAGCTGGGCCTGGAGGTGGAGTGGACACACACACACACACACACACACACACACACACACACACACGCACACACACACACACACACACACACACACACACAAACTCAAACACCAAGTTTGTTTCTGTCGCAAACTACAGTGTGTGCATGTTTGCAGCCTCACATCGATGTTGTCCTCCTTCTTCTCCTCCTTCTTCCCCTCCTCTTCTTTCACTTCGTCCTGGTTGATCTGAAAAGCCAAAAAGCGCAGCGGTCAGAACACGGCCAGCAGGTGGCAGCAGCTGCTCTATGGCTGGATGGATGGATGGATGGATGGAGAGCTCCAGTCATGAAGAGTTTTGCACTGTGGATGAAAACTGGGATGAAAGAATCATTGTACACCAGAGGTGTGCAAACTGCGGCCCGCGGGCCACATCCGGCCTGTTGGTCTTTTTAATCTGGCCCACCGAAGAATTGCGCAAATCATACAATTATGACTGCATCCATTTGAACTTGTCCTGTAATGCCTTGCATCCCATAGATGCCGCATTTGCCTTATTTACAAGCACCACGGTCATCGGAGATGATCGCTGCCGCTCTCACATCTCAGCAGCGTCTCTCCGCACCGCAGCGCTATCAATCCGGAGCGGCTTTATTTTTGACGGAGCCATTGCTCAACAGAGCAGATCGCACCAGACAGGAAATCCGATACAAAATCAACGTAATATATTTCCGTCCCTTTCAAAAATAAAACGCTATGTTTTATTTTTGCCGATGGCGATGGTTTTACCTTCGTCCCATAAAGTAAACCGTCCCATCTGAGGAAACTCCTGAAAGGTCTCGAGGCTACGCAGGCCAATCACAACTTAAAATAAACATTACGTCATAACCGGCGACACCAGATCAACAGGCAATTGACTGAAGGGTGACTGACTAGCAAACATATCCATGGTGGATAGATACTGCAGTTGTTCCACGTCGGAGAATCAAAGTAAGCTGCTTGCTGTTGTTGTTTTTAAAAGTCAATGTGGCCCCTGAGGGAAAAAGTTTGCCCACCCCTGTTGTACACCAACGGGTTGCGTGGGTTCTCCCTGTGCCTACGTGGGTTCTCCCTGTGCCTACGTGGGTTCTCCCTGTGTCTGAGTGGGTTCTCCCTGTGTCTGATTGTTCTCCCTGGATTGATGGATGAATGGATGGATTGTGAGAATGGCACTCAACCACAACAGACAATGCTCACAGAAGAAAAGAAAATAAAGGTGAAGGGAAGAGAAGGTTCAAGCAACATCAGATGTGAAATAATATCCCCAAAAACGGAATGAAGAGACCCCTTAATAATCATGTTGTAATAATGAGGACCAGGGGTCGATGGTAACAAGGAGCTCTGTGGTTCAGTTCAGACTGCATTCAAAGTGATTGAACAAGCAGTAGATGGTGGTGGTGGTGGCTTGGGAGGAGGGTCTGGCTTGAATCAGCTGAGATGAATTGAGTTGTCCTGTATTTTTTTTTTTTACTGTGATCAGAAGCCAGCAGATGGCGCCGCCACCACCACTGGAGCTTACTTGCTGGTAGAGTTGCGGCCTGGGCGCCGAGTTCTCGATCATAGTGTGAATGGCCAAGATGATTGGCTCGTTCTCCTTCCTCTAGCGGAGCACCGAGGAGGAGGAGACACAGTGGGTGTAGTAGTAATAACAATAATAATAGTAATAATAATAAGAACACAGCAGCATCTGTGGTGGAAGCCATGTTGACCCTTTGCAGGTCTGTGAAAGTTCCAGGTCGTCTTCAAGTACAAGGGTTCAGTTGGGGCCATCCGAAAGGCTTCTTCAGCTTCTAGTAGTTCCGACGAGCTTGCTGCAGAACTGAACTACCAGAAGCTGAAGGAGCCTTTCGGATGAGGAGCAAAATGTCTTCAAGACCGCAAGAACAAGTCCAGTTGGCCCCAAACTAATCCTTCTACTTCGTTGACCATCGACATGTCTATGAAGGTTCCAAGTCATCTTGAGATAGAAGGTCCAGTTGGGGGGGCAACTGGACTTGCCCTTGTGATTTGAGGACGTTCCTCTACTCATTCAAAGGGCTTCTCCAGCTTCTGATAGTTCAGAAGAGAACTACCAAAAGCTGAAGAAGCCGTTCAGATGAGAGGCGAAACGTCTTTGAGATCGCAAGAACAAGTCCAGTTGGCCTAATTTAACCCTTCTATTCCACTGACCTCTAAACTCCGTGTGGCTGGCAGTGCGTAACGTTTCAATCAACCTGTTAACATTTTCACGTTTTTCAACGTTTTTCAATAAAGACGGCCTGGTGGTGGATTCGCGCAATTTCAATGCAACGCAATGACCAACCCTTGGTGCCCAAACTTTGGAGTGGAGCAGGATTAGGACGTGTTTAAAACATGACAAATTATACTTCCATTAGATTTATTTGATTACTACCTTTGACTACCTTTGAGAATAAAATCTGTCAGCCATCATTCAGAGACACTTCTGCTTGTCATTACGGCCAGACAGGACAAGGGAGAAAAAGAAAAAAAAAAAGATTATTTGATTAAATACAACCTGTACTACCACTACCACTACTATTACTACTACTACTAATAATGATAGTAAACTTCTAAAATGCCTTATTTTTGTTCCTCATTACAAAGCCAAGTCATCTAGTCCCCCATAAAACTCAAAACAGATTTATTTGATGATATAATACTATACTACTACTACTACTACTACTACTAGTACCACAAGTACTACTGCTACTAATAATGAGAGTGAACTTCCAAAATGCCATATTTTTCTTCTTCGTTACAGAGCCGAGTCATCAAGACCCCCGTAAAACTCAAAACAGATTTATTATATTACATACTACTACTACTGTTACTACTACTACTACTAATAATAATAATGATGATAATGATAAACTTCTAAAATGCCTTATTTTTGTTCCTTGTTGCAGGGTTCAGTCACTTAGTCCCCCATGAAACAGATTTATTTAATCGTATAATACTACTACAATTATTACTGCCACTACTTCTACTACTGCTAATTATAATGATTCACTTGTTCTTAGGTCTGAGAACTCGTCCTAAGGAGAATTCCCTCACTCACTCCTAAAAGTGACCTAGCAGGCGATCGCGTTATGTTTTTCCATGACTAAACTTTATATATTAATGGTGAAAAACGTAATTATTAGCCTGTAAATTGAGTGGTGTACAGGTTAGTTGAAGGGGGAGGGGCGTACATAGAAAAGTAGGAAACAAAGTGATAGATTGCAGCTGGTTGGAGGAGCAGGAGGGAAAGGAGGGGGAGGAGGAGAAGAAACCCCTCACCTGGCTTTCCAGGTAGACCAGGTTCCTCTGGAGGTGGTGGGAGAGAACGTCGGTCTGCAGCCGTCGCAGAGGGAGGAAGGAAGGAAGGAAGGGAGGAGAGAGAGAGAGAGAGAGGTGAGGAAGAGGAAGGAGAGAAGTCGAGAGGCAGATTTCAGCAGGGTTGGAAGGATGGCTTGGGGAGAAGGTGGAGAGTGAGACGACCGTAACTGGAGTTTGTTAGCTGACAAGCTAAATAATTTATTTCTCAGGCGAGCTATCTGTCTAATTATGTATATATTCATCTATCTGTCCATTTATCTATCTGACTGTCTATCTATCCATCCATCTACAGTCACCTCCACTCATTTCTCTTCAGAGCCAGCCAGCAGCAGTGCAGGTCACCCTCCAGCCAGCAGAGGCCGCTGCTGCTGTTGCTGGTGACAGACAGACAGACAGACAGCCAGCCAGAGCAACTGACCTTGGCGTTGGGTCCCTCCACGCCCAGGGCCACCAGTTGGGCCACTGTGTGCTCCCGCAGGCTGCTGAGCTCCGCCTGCTGTCGGCGGAGCTGGATGAGCATCAGGGTCAACTCTTCAGGCTGAGGAGGAGGAGGAGAAGGAGGAGGAGACACTGGTGAGAGGAGGAGGAGGGAGGTGGAGGATGATGATGATGATGATGATGATGAGGTGACAGTGGTGAAAGGAGGAGGAGGAGAAGGAGGATGAAGATGGAGGAGCAGGAGGAGGAGACACTGGTGAGAGGAGGAGGAGGAGGAGCAGGGGAGGAGACACTGGTGAGAGGGGGAGGAGCAGGAAAAGTAGGAGGAGGAGGAGACACTGGTGAGAGGAGGACGAGGAGGAGGGAGGTGGAGGAGCAGGAAGAGGAGAAGAAGGAGACACTGGTGAGATGAGGAGGAGCAGGAGGAGGCGGAGGAGGAGGAGGAGGAAGAGGGGAGGAGCAGGAGGAGAAGCAGAAACATAGTAGTGATACTGACCGTCTTGCCCTGCAGGGACTGAGGGCTGATGGTCTGCTGGTAGGGGGCGCTGCCAGCGATGGACCTCCGCTCCTGTGGGTGGCCGTACTGTGAGGGGAGGCAGAGAAGAAGAAGAAGAAGAAGAAGAAGAAGAAGAAGAAGAAGAAGAAGAAGAAGAAGAAGAAGAAGAAGAAGAAGAAGAAGAAGAAGAAGAAGAAGAAGAAGAAGAAGAAGAAGAAGAAGAAGAAGAAGAAGAAGAAGAAGAAGAAGAAGAAGAAGAAGAAGAAGAAGAAGAAGAAGAAGAAGCTCCATCACCATCACGTTTCAAAGACACTTCTTGTTATTGAATGATGCTGTTAGCGTTAGCGGAGGAAACAACTATTTGACAATGGCTTGGAGATATGATGGAGGGAGGAGGGGGGCTGGAGCAGCAGCAGATAGATGGAGTGTTATGTTTTTCTATCCACCTACACACCTACCTACCTCCTTCTGTAACATATTATGAGTGCCAGTCAATTACTCAATCAATCAATGGAGCAACCAGAGTATGGCAGCCTCTACCTTGGCGAGCGGCGCCTTCTGCCGGCGTTCCAGCGTCAGGTCCCCCACCGAGACGGGTGAGCAGACCTCCGAGCTGGGGCCGTGGTGGTGGGCCCCCTGCTGACGGGGAGGGGAAAAGGTGCTGTAGAGGGCCAGCGAGCCGTGGGAGGGCGAGGTGGGGATGGAATGGTGGGCGGCGGCCACCAGGGCAGTGTGCTCCGAGATGTTGCCCATGGTCTTGGAGCTGGGGAGGGTCGCGTAGTGGCCGGCTGCTGGAGGAACACACAAGGATATAGGTTACAATAAAATTAAAATTAAAATAATTAAAGCTGCAAGCAACTTTGTAGGGTACTGAGCCCGCGCGGCCGCCTCCCGCTCCCCGACACCTGCCGACGCCTCCTGACACCTTCCGACCCCTCCTGACACCTACCGACACCTACAGAATCCTGGCTCAAAAAAGGTTGGGAAACACTAGTCTATTTAGGTTCAAGTGAGCCAGGGAGGCAGGGTGTGTGTGTGTGTGTGAGTGTGAGAGCGTTTGGCGTGCGTGCGAGTATAAGTGCACATCCCCCGCAGCACCCCAACCTCAGCCTGCAGTTTGAGCTGAAACAAGTAGAGAGCCTGTTCAATGTGTGCGGAAAGCAGCTATTGTTGGTTCTGTAGGTGCTGCTGTTGGTCTGATGGGGCTGATACTTTCCAAGCACAATGTCAGGACCTATGTTCATGTGTGTGTCGAATTTCATGATCAGAAGACCATATTTAATGTGTCAAATGTGTGCTGGAGTTGTAAAAAACTTTGATTTTGAACAGTGTTCAAAGAAGTGGAAATAGCTCACTTCCTGTTTGTCAGGCGGAATAAATTAGAGTGTATGGGATGGAGAGATTGACGAGAGGAACGTGTGGGTTTTTGTCACACAAGTCTACATCGTTCCTAGAGGGCGCCAGTGGTATTTTAGTGTGAAGGCAATATGACCGATTCTAGAGGGATTTTGCATGTACTGCGACTTTAAAGGGTCATAAAATGAAAACAGTTGTAACATTAATGGAGTGTCTTGGAGTGTCTTGGTGTGCTACCTGTGGGTGGGGCTAGGCTCTGCCTGGAGAAGGCCTGCCGCTGCTGCCACTCATACAGCTGCCACATGGTGTCATCCCTCATGGACCTCCTCTTCTCCACTGTGGTGGAGGTGCAGGTGGAGGTGGAGGTGGGGCCCTGGGTGGAGACCGGCCGCAGGGCCCGGTCATACACCGAGCCCGCCACACTGCACACGCTGCCGGGACGCATCACTCCATTGCGGGGCAGCGTGCGGTAGCCCTCCGGGTAGCGGGCCACCAGTTGGGCTCCATGGCTGGGCATGTTCCTGGGCAGGGTCTGGTAGGAGGTCACGCTGTGGTGGGGGACGACAACATGGACAGTGTCAAAGGGGGAAAAATGGTTGGTCAAAGCACGAGTCACCCAGTGGGACCACGTTCCAAACCTTCAGTTGATCATTTCAACCTGCCGTTAACCAGCAGGTGCTCAACTGGTGGTGGAGCCTCAGGACCATCAGCATCGCAGCACTCAAATCTATTGCACACAGTGGGACTTGCCCAGAAACACCTCCCCAGGGAGACAGAGTCCTTCTAGTTTGTCTGTGGGTGACCCAGCTCAGGGGGGAAGCGAAAGAGTGCTGCAATGTAAAATCTGACCACTTGATGTCGCTGTTTCTCCTTCAAAAATTTCCATATATTATACGCTCTACCCTAAGTAGATTTTTCAGATATCTGAAAGTTTTCTTTTACTTTTTACTTCCTATGTTTGCACAAAAATTGTCCGGTGTGACCTCTGACCTCCTGGCGTCGTCCTCGGGCCCCCTGGTCCGTTGCGTTCTGACCCACTGCTCCAGCTGCTGCATGGAACCGGTCCTGGACGGGAAGAACAGACGGGAACCTGGTGTTGAGTCTGGTTTTTCTTTCATCAGACTCTAAATTCTAATCAGTGCACCTGCGTCCAGGTAGAAGGACTAGATCATAGGTGTCAAACTCTGGACCACGGGCCAAATTTTGTCATTATATTATATATTATAATGTATGTATTAATGCTGGGCCGTTAACGGCATTAACGTGCTGCGTTACCGCGAGACCTATCGCGCGATAAAAAAATTCTCGCCAATAATCTATTCTCAAAATTGGGTCTGGGAGCTGGGTCTACATAGTGTGGCGATTCGACGGAGGAACCACACGTTGCGTAGATCTCGTCTTTGGTGCGTTACATTTACGTCACCCTTTATTTTGTAGGTTGAACTTATTGGAACACACCCCAACATGGCGGTAGCCGGGGGCTAACTCACACAGAGTCCACATTGACTCACGGTTCGGACCTACACAAACAAAACATGATGTGCAACACCAGAGGAACATTAAACACGCACTACCACA
Source organism: Thamnaconus septentrionalis (assembly GCA_009823395.1). Lineage (NCBI taxonomy): Eukaryota > Metazoa > Chordata > Actinopteri > Tetraodontiformes > Monacanthidae > Thamnaconus > Thamnaconus septentrionalis. Next base: position 29,493,558 of record CM020502.1, on the reverse strand, counting down.
CTCAAAGACACTCACACACTTGCAGTTCAACAACAGCATCCAGCTCCCCACGGCCGCCACAATAGTGAGCAAGCAATGAATATTTTAACGCGGATGCTTTTTTTTTTGTTGCTTTTTTTTTTATGCCTGGCCCAGCCCCCCCCCAGTTATGCTGGGGGGGGGGCATAAACAATGTGCTGGTTGGAACAAGTGTACATCAAACGCCAGCTGACATGGATGCCATTGCATGGTGTTGTTGCGCCCTCTGTTGGTCATTCCAGGTAGTTCATGAAAGAACTTTGTCCACATAAGACTGACCTGTGTGTCAAATTGCCTGATGGTTACATGTCGCCCCAGCCAACTTGCCTACTATGCATGTTTATTTTGAATAATAAACAGGAACCCGTCCTTAAGGACTTACTTCTGGTCATTATTTATGTTGCACACATATATTTTGAATGCCTTCGGCAGACTTCAAATGAGCCATTTTAATCGCGATTAATGGCGATTAACTCCCGGATTGGAGTGCGATTAATCGCGATTTAAAAATTAATCGATGCCCAGCATTAATACATATGTGTGTGTGTGTATATATACACACACACACACGTGTGTGCGTTTGTTTTCCTTACCTAGTCAGGCTCTTCTCACCCTCCTGGGCTGCGATGGGTGACTTCACCACTGCCTCCTCGTCCCCTGCTGTCACACCATTGGCCGTCGTTGGGTGTCCCGCCTGGCGGGAGGCGGTCACTGCAGCGGCGCCCGCCATCGCTGGCTGTAGCTTGAAGCCGCTAATCCTCCCTGGCTCCCAGAGGTGAGTACCGGTAGTGTAGCTGCCGTAGTAGCAGCCTCCCCGAATGGTGGCGTACTTGTCCACGTCCCTCAGTGCGGCGGCAGCAGCGGCGTAGCGGTCGCCCTCCCGCAGCGTGCTGTACTTCCTCACCTCCCGCACAGAACCGTGCCGGTCCACCAGCCGCACGGTGCCGCAGCTCTCCCGCAGTGACAGCTGCCGACGCACCTCGGTCCGCGGCGGCGGGTACCGACTGACTGCGTCGCTCTGCGCTGGCTGCTGCTCCCCGGCTCGCTGTGTCGCCAACTGTTCCCGTTCTTTCACCCGAAGGAAGTTCTCCACGTCCGTCGCCGCCGCGTAATTATCGGCATTTTTCACAGGATGAAAATTATCGACCTGTAGAAAGTTCTCGCCATCTTCCACCGCTGCTGCGTATTTGTTGCAATCATTTGCCGGCAGAAAATTGTCAATGTTTTTCGGCGGTAGAAAATTCTCAACGTCTTTCCCTGCCGCATATTTCTCTCCGTTTTTCACCGGTAGAAAGTTCTTGCTGTCCGTCACCGCAGCGTATTCCTCCGTATCCCCCGCCGCTGACTCGCCGGCCGACTGCCTCGCTGCCTCCCGGTGGACGGGACACGGCGGCGGCACTGCGCTCCTCCCGCCTTCCTTCCGTAACAGGTACCCGCCGCCCTCCTCCTTCTTCTTCTGCACCCTTGGCAGGGTGGTGCTGTTGTAGTAGTCGAGCGCCCCCCGCAGGCTGCTGTGCCGCTGCGGCAGACGCTGATGCTGCTCGTCCACCAGTCGCAGTGACAGTGAGTGCTGCCGCCGGTTGCGTTGGTTGTGGTGGACCTCGGAGGTTCTGGTTCCGAGTGAACGGTGGTTGAGCAACATGTGGTTGAGGTCTGGCGGCGGCGGCGAGCAAAGCAACTCCGCTTTCAGCTGATCCAGACTGAGGAACAAAAATGACCGGGTCAAGAAAAGGAAGCGAGGGAACCGAAGGAACTGAAAGGAACCGAAAAGAATTGAAGGAACCGAAAGGAACGTGTACTTGTACCAGGGTGTGTGTATTTTCTGTAGTATTGTCTGCGGTAGCGGTACCTCCTGAGCGGCTGGGTGTGGACCAGCGCCGCCTCCGTCAGAACCTTCATCCACGACTCCATCTCCCGGGCCGAGTCACTGCAGAAGTAGTAGGTCCTCATGTTGGGGTGGCTGGCCTGGAGGATGGAGGGATGGAGGGATGGAGGGGGAAAGGGAAGGTGGGAAGAATAGATGGAGGGAGGGATGGATCGAGGGAGAGAGCGAGGAAGGGATGGATGGATGAAGAGGGGGAGGGAGAGTGAGGAAGAAAAAGGGGAGGGGAAAGATTAGCAAACTAGCTAACTGTGCATTTTGGGGTCTAATTAAATGTAGAATAAGTCACTGCCTAACAACTAGATATGTATATCTACTTCTATAGAGACGTATATCTAGGTAATATATACGTCCATATGTACATATGTCTACGTAATGAAGATGTAGATATATGGATATATCTACACCTATATAAACATATATCTAATAGATGTAGATAGGTATCTACATCTATATATACACATTATACACATACTGTACATTTAGGTAACATTTTTCCCCCTTGTGAAATTGGCAGAATATTTGCTGCAAATAGCAGGCGAAATGTCTTCTTCAGACACGGCAAAGAAGTCCAACACAATCAACGGCATGTTTGTTATCACACACACGCTGTGGAAGTTTAGTTGTACCTTGAAGGCACCTTGAACTAGAACTAGTAGTTGTAGTTGTACCCTGAAGGCACCTTGTACTAGTACTATCAGTTGTAGTTATACCTTGAAGGCGTACTTCTTGCTGATGTGGTCGTCCACCTGACAGCATGGAGATGTGGAAGCTGGGCAGCAGGATGGAACCAAGGATGTTGTCCTCCTTTTCATCTGAGAAAAGAGAGAGAGAGAGAGAGAGAGAGAGAGAGAGAGAGAGAGAGAGAGAGAGAGAGAGGTTTCAGCTTCGTTCTAGAATTTTCCAGCAGATTTTCACAGAAGGTTGTCATGTGTGTATGTGTGCGTGTGTGTGTGTGTTCGCTTGCCCACTCTCTCTCTCTCTCTCTTTCTTTTTCTCTCTCTCTCACCTCGGTAGTAGAAGAGGCACATGTCACTCAGGACGAACCATCTCTTCTTCCACAGCTTCATGCCCGTGCTGTCCTGCATGGGTCAGAGGTCACAGGGGTCAGAGGTCAAATCCACTTAGAGACATTCGGTTGCTCCTGTTTTGCTGGCTTTTCTTTGCTCTCCCTCCACCCTTCTTTACACCCCTCCCTCTTTCTCTCTCTCTCTCTCTCCCTCCCTCCGTCCCTCTCCGAGTCCTAGTTCGTTCGGTTCTAGGGTAGCCCTAGGTGGTTCTAGGGTGGTCCTGGGTGATTCTAGGTCCTAGGTTGTTCTAAGTGGTTCTAGGTGGTTCTCGGGGGGTTCTAGGGTGGTTCTAGGGCGGTCCTAGGGTGGTACCTAACTGGTCCTAGGGTAGTTCTAGGGTGGTCATAGGTGGTTTTTGATTTCCTACCTGCTTGTGGAGCCAGCTGCTCTTGACCACCTGGGCGTTGAGGTTCCTCTTGATGGAGTTGGACCTCTTGCCAAAGTTGTGGATCTTCTTGGAGGAAGAGCGGGAAGGCTGCGCGGACAAAGTACAGCAAGAAAAAGTAATTCAGATGTGACAAAAAGGTTATCGACAATGTTCACAACAATGAGAACCATCTCATCTCAGGTCCTGTACTAGCAGGGGGTCCAACTAGAGACTCCTGGTCCAACCAGGCTAGGGGGTCCAATCTCAAGGACCAGGCAGGTACAACTTCCTCAGTTAGCAGAACTGGAATGTTCTATCAAGGCTGGGCCAGACTGAGTCTGTGTGGGAGCTCCACTGGAGGTTCTGGGACACTGTGGAAGGATTCTAGCGGAGTTTGGGGGTGCGGGGAAGGGGGACAGAGGAACGGACCATCTCCACAGTCTTTTTTTTTTTTTGTTGACTATTTCATTTTCAGTTTTATATATGCAAAGTGTACAAAAAAGAGTCAATATAGCAGAGTCCAGGGTTGTGAGTAAATCTGACAATTCACGAGTACATATCATACCATTATCTACCTCATGTATCAACAATGGCTTCTACGATTGTAACAGGGGTGTTGTAATTGATCAAGACTGCCGCTGGCTTTCGAGTGAAGAGAAGATGATATAACATGGCCTATCCAACCCCTCTTCAATATTCTATGCTCCAGGGGTGTCACATGGTTCTTCTGTATCAAAGCATCAATGCTGTTCTGTTCTGTGTCTCGGTATCTGCATGTAGGGATTAGTGACTACATCATCTACATCCTTCGCATGCTCACTCGCACCACTATCATCTCCACAGTCTTGAGTAGAACCACCTCAAAAGGGGTTCAGATGAGAGCAGACGATACAATTTGGGTCAAATCTCAAGGACCATGAGCGTGGTGTCATCTGCAAACTGTAGAATCCAGAGGAACCAGAGGAACTGAAAAGAAATTTATTAACCACTGAACTTCCCAGTTGACCGACCCGTGTGGTGGAGATGGAAGTGGAGATGATGTTGGAAGTGGTGGTGGAGGTGGAGATGATGTTGGTTCTCCTGCTGGGGATCTCTGAGGTTCCACTGCTGGTTCTGCAGTTGGAACCTCCAGTGTAGCTGGAGACCTCGAGGTTCATGGAGCTGCCAGGACCTTCCTGCTTCTTCACCTCCTCCTTCATCTCGTTATTCACCTCCTGCTGCTTCTCCTCACTGCTGCTGCTGGGAGGGAGAGAGAGAGAGAGAGAGAGAGTGTACACAATTGTGTGCGTGCGTGCGTGCGTGAGAGAGAGAGAGAGAGAGAGAGAGAGAGAGAGAGAGACACACTTAATGTCTCCGGCTGGAGCAGCTGAATGTTTCAGTGTAAATTCTATGAATATTCAATATAATAACTTTGTAGCTTGCGGTGGAGGTTGTCCAATCAGAACAATGCTACACTGGTCACATGATGACTTGCTCTTCTTTGACAATAAGAATTTTGAATTTAAAAGACAATGAAAATTTCAATCATACTAAAGCAAATGTGTCAATTCTTCTTCTTCTTCAGAGTTCACTGGGAGGTTGCATAGATAGATGGATACTAGATAGATTGATGATAGATGGATAGATAGTTAACTAGCCGCTAGCGGTTAGCAGGTGAGCTCAGATTGAGCCTGTGGGAAGTGGAAATGAATGAGGAACAACAAGTTCAGCGAGTGTGCATGTAGCATCTTCAGCTAGCTTGAGGTGGCGGCTAGGGTTAGCTAGCTAGCGTGAGGCGGTGGTTGTTACCTGGCGGCGGGTGATTGTGGGGGGCCATCGGGGTGGATGAGCGTCGCACAACTCACGCTACAACACAACACGACACGACAATGACAAAATAATAGGAACTCAAAGACAGTGGAATCATGGAAAATCAATGGAAAAGAGTGACATTTAGAATGATGGAAATGGAATGGACAATGTGTGATAGATAGATAGAAGGGCTTCCTAGAGGTAAAGAACCTGTTAAAAGCCTGTTAAAAACCTGTTTAAAAAACTTAAATTTGGCAAGTCAAGTATATTCCTACGTTGACACTTTTATGTGAAGAAATACCAGTAATAATAAACACAGAGCTGATCTAATAGCAGATCTGATAAAAAAGGCCTGTTAAAAAAAAAAACTGTTAAAACTTATTAAAAACCTGTTAAACAATAAATGTTTAAAACCTGTTGAAAATCTGTTAAAAAATGTAAAAAAAAACAAAACAAAAAAAAAACACAAAAAACACACAAAAAAAATTGTCATCAGACTCACTGGTCGCTGACGACGAAGATGCAGTTGTCTTGCGACGGGACGCCAGAAACCGGGTGTTTACAGCTGACCTTCCTTTCATTATGACTGAGAGAGAGGGAGAGAAGGAGAGAGAGAGGAGGGCGGGAGCGAGGGCGAGAGAGAGGGAAAAGATGGAGAGGGGGGATGAGTGAGAGAGATAGTTGGAGAAACAACAGCAGAGCATTGAACGACAACAAGGGACGACAACAGAAGAAATACGCAACCAAATAGAACCACAAACAAACACACACACTAACTTACCAAAGATTCCATCCATCTATCCATCATCCCTTTGACCTGCTTCCATTATTCATCACTCTCCCACTGTCTACTTTCTCCTCCTCCACCACCTACTACCTCCATCCCCTCCTCTTCTTCCTCCCTATCCTCCATGCCTCCCGTCCTCCTTTTCTCCCTCTCTGTTCTTTTTCCCAGTCATGTGGCTCCATCACAAGGAGCCTGCTGACTCCTCAGCTTCACCGTGAACAGCCTCCAGGAGGGGGAAGGAGAGGGTGAGGCGTCATCTCAACTAACTCTTTGTGCTGCTGGGTCACAAACAACTAACATCTTCTGGCAGTCAGAAGGTCTCAATGCTCTTCCACTGAATACACACACGCACACACACACACACACACACACACACACACACAACGTATCAGACAGTTTCCAGCTGTAGTTGATTTTCAGTGGGAGCAGCAGCAGCAGCAGCACTGTGCCCTGCTGGTTCCAAGTGGAACATTAAAAATTAACAGTCTTGGGGCCTGATGATCCACAAAGCGATTGTTCTGCTTTTTATGCCAGAAAATCCTGAAAACAGCAAACACAGTGCGTCCAATCCACAGAGAGGACGTAAAGGTTAAAAGTGGCGGAAAATGCGCAGGTAGCGGGAGGGGGCGCCAGACTCACACCCCCTGCTATGCAAATGTGCCTCATTGGAAAGAGTTTACAGCCACCTCCGCACGCAGTTTGACAGACACAACTGACTCTAATGGTAAAATATATAACACAATAAATATATAAATATACTGACGCACCGTGTGTGTGTGTAGTGTGCTTGGGGCCTTCAGGCTATGGGAGTTTTGGGAGAGACGTGTGCGACTGTCTCTTTCTTGGTGTGAGTTCAGCAGAAAGCCATTGTGCATGTTACTTGACAACAATAGAAATAAAGTATTCTGTCAGAAATTCAGCTCCTGGTGATTGAGGTGTGCACCAATGTTACATCTGGCCATCTATGGCGCGATCAGGTTACTAAAGCGCCATATGCGCTTCTGACTCCTCAGGTGCCGCATTTCTGGGTGTCGTTGCGCCTGCATGTCATGAAAAAACCTCTGTGGATATGATGCAAAGGAGGCGGAGATGACGGCCGCAATAAACACCACAATTTACCACTGCACTCATTGTGGATCCCCTAGAGTCTAATATGAAGCACAGTTTTAGATAGAAGATAGATACTTGATAGATATATACTAGACTGATAGAGAAATAGATAGTAGATAGATACTATATAGATAGATAAATACTAGATAGATAGGGAGACATACCAAATGATAAATACTAGATAGATAGATTCTTCCAGAGTGCAGAGGAAAGAAAAGAAGAACAAGCAACTAGTGTTTTTTCCCCCAGAATTCCTCCCTTCAACAAACACTGCAGGGCGGACTGAACCAGTCAGTCTGCTTCAACAGTGTTTTTCCCCACGCACGCACGCACGCACAAACACTGCACGCACGCGGACTGAACGCAGTCAGTCTGCACGCACGCACGCACGCACACACGCACACACACACACACACACACACACACGCACATCTCAACTTGAGCGTCCTGAAAGAAACACCTCGACGAAAATGCTGGCAAAAGCTCAGTAGCTGCTAACTCTGTCTGACCTTTGACCTTTCACTTCCAATACATAATACTAACAAGTATCGGTACTGATACTCGATACCAGTATTGAGTATCAGGTATTGGTACCGATACGGGGGTTTAATACTCTACTTGTACTCTTAAAATACATAGTGATGCCACAACAACAATACCAGTTGTACCTGTACACCAATACCGATACCAGTATCGAGTATCGGTACCAATACTGCCGGGGGTAAATGCTCTCCTCGTACTTGTAAAATATGTGCCGATACCACGACACTATATCAAGTATCGGGTATTGGTACCGATACTGGGGTACTGATACTGGTATCGGTACTGATACTGGGGTTGAGTACTCCACTCGTATTTTTAAAGCAAGTGCCAATACCGCGAGACAGATACTAGTATACTATACAGTATTACAGTACTTAATAGTGTGTAATTGTGTTATCAAGTACTCGGTATCGGTATCATTAGTACTCAACTGCAAGTACTGGTACTCTTCCTGGTTGTATAATAAAGCGGTAGTAATGACACATCATGTGCTCGGCTGTAGAACAGTAGATGGCCACAGTGCTGGTGTGTTGCCATGGTAACACACACACACACACACACACACACACACACACACACACACACACACACACACACACACACACACACACACACACACACACACACACACACACACACAACTTCCTGTTTGGGGAAAAGGCAGCGCAATCAAACCTCATTCCGAGACCAAACAGCTCATTTCCTATCATCATCATTATCATCATCATCATCATCATCCGATCAGAACAACTTAAAAATCTTGGGTTAAAAATAAAAAAATAATACATTAAAATAAAATAGATAAATAAATTCAAAATAAAAAGGATTTTTTTTTAAAAATCGAATCCAATAGAAACCCATTTTTTCTTCCGCTTCTCTGGAAAGTCAACAAGTCTTCTGCAGTTCTGGTGTTGTTGTTGTTGGTGCGTGTGTGTGTGTGTGTCCGTCTGTCTTCAGCAGTTATGTTGCAGTTTGTCATGCTAATGTAATTAGAGCAGCAGGTCTGCATTGCATTGTGACTTAGTACAACACACGCACGCACGCACGCACGCGCACGCACACACACACACACACACACACACCATCTTCATCATCATAATCATCATTCTAGTTGACTCTATTTACATCTTAATCTATCAAACATATATATATATATATACACACACACACACACATATATATATATATATATATATATATATATACATACATGTACATGTACTTTACTGCAGTACTGAAGGTTGTTGGTTTGACTGGACAAACTAACACTGATGGATGGAAACACTGGAAATTGCAACATCTGGGAATCAAACACCAGATCACACTGACAACTAGTCCCCCCACACACACACACACACACACACACACACACACACACACACACACCCTAGTGCTAATCTCCCTCTATGGGAGTGGTTGTTTCTCACGCTAACGGTGGTGACACACACACACACAACAAACTCCTCAACCGTCTCTTTCATAGGTGTGTCAATTCCTCCTCCTCCTCCTCCTCCTCCTTCTAGGTACTCCTAGATAGATAGATAGATAGATAGATAGATAGATAGATAGATCGATAGCTAGATGACTCCGCTGACAAAAGCATAAGGGGAAGGTCTCAAGACTCTAATTTTGGTCAAACTTGTTTTCAACCTGGATTTATTGGATTTCTATTTCTCTTCAGTGTGTTTATGTTGTGAGTGACGTCACTGTGCAGTTCGTTCCTCAGCCTGAGGAGCTTCAACCATCATGTCACAAAGCTGCTACTGAAGCTTCGACAACAGCTCCATAGAGGAAGGAATTCAAAAGGAATTCTGGGAGGAATTTCATCATCATCATCCAGTATGAGTCAGCCAATCACAGCCCAAATAGAGACTGGCAGTGACCCTGGTGACCTCTGAACCCTAACCCTTGATGATGAACAGTGATCCACTGGTCTTCTGCAACCCCTCCAGAGCTTCTTTCACCTCCCCTGTCTCGTTCACTCACTTCATCCACCTTCCAGCAGGAAAACACACTTTAACATCTATATTGACGTTTGATACGTATACAGTTTGAGGAACATCTTTCAAAGTTCCAACGAGGTTCTTTCTCCATCGTTCTATCCATCTGATTCACTGCTCCAGCCGTCAGCAGCCAATCAGATGCTGCAGATGTTTCTTTGCTTTTCTTAAAGGGAAACTTTTTGTGTTTTGAGCTGCCAAGGCAACTGCAACATCACAACTGCGACAACACAACTGTGACTTCCCCAGGGCTGCTTGTTCTCAGAAAAAGTTTGGGTGGTCCTAGGAGGTTCTGGGAGGTTTTGAGTGATTCTGGGTGGTTCTAGGAGATTCTAGGAGGTTCTAGGAGGTTCTGGGTGGTGCTGGCTAACTTGGCTGTCACTTGTCGCTGCAAAACAGTTGTGTTGCAATGCACAGCATGAATATATATTTTGAATAGCAAGTCATGACATGATAATAACAAGATAATAAAGAGATAATAACATGTTTGAGTTCATGATTAAGCCTTGCAGCAAGCCGGAAGTGGTCCGCAGGCCATAGTTTGCCCAGGTCTGCTCACATACATTCTACATACCAATGAGCAGCGGTTAGCGGTTAAATGCTATTTATAGCAGTGTTATATTAGCTTAGTTTAACTGTGTGTCAGCTGCTGCCTTCAAAATGGGGGGGGGTGGCAGGGGCCCTATACAAGTACCTGCAAGTGCGCACACACACACACAGACACACACACTTGCAGCAACACCAACCAGTCAAGCCTGTTCAGCGCAGATGAGTGGCCTGAGTCACTCACTCTCTCTCACACACACACAAACACACACAAACGCACACACACACACACACACACACACACACACACACACACACACACACACACACACACACACACACACACAGGTCAAACCGGCTTCCAACAATCATCAGTTGCTGCTCCCAACGAAGGAAAAAAGACATTTAAAAAAACACAACCCAGAGAGAAGGTCAAAGGTCAATAGCGGCACAAGAAGAAGACAAAGAAGAAGGACCAAGGGGGCGTGTCTCTCTGGGTGGGAATGACTAATCAGAGCAAAGAAACATGGCAGCAGCATCTACATAACCATCAACAAAACCAGCATCATCTACACAACCAGAAGTAGGAACACAACCAGCAACATCTACACCAAGGTTTCTGCAGGTACCAGCAAATCTCATTTCATACTTTTTCATGCCAATTTAAACTAATTCCATGCCCATGTCCCACCCATGTACACACAAATTGTAAGCATTCAACAATGCCAATCTATGATATTTGAAAAATCCAAATTTAACTGTAAGATTGCAAACAAGATGGTTTACAGTCATTAAACGCAACACAAAGTGCTTCACAAAATAAGAACACAACAGAAATACAAATATTTAACACAACACACACACACACACACACACACACACACAGCTGGGCATTGAGGACCCAGGTAAGGAAAAGCCACCCATGGAGAGCCATGAGTGCATATGTCTTAGTTCCTTTCTTTTTTGCTCCAACCCAGTCTCAACGTTCTTCAGTTCGAGGCGTTTGTCCTTGTGTGGAGCTCCTCCTTAGAGCGTTTGACTTTGAATTTGTCTTTAAAGTGTGAGGCACGTCCAAATTCTAGACTGTAGCTGGTTTTGTCCTTTCCACAGGTGAAAGATTTGGCTATGTCAGAGTCAGGAGATATTTTCTGAAATAACACAGAGACACCTTCGAAGGATGCACATAAGTGGTGCTTCACTGCAGTGTTCTGACACCAGAGCACCTCTGCTTCCAGAGTCACATTCAAGCTAATTGCCGCTCGCAGGTCGCTGGCCGCTTCCCGGCTCTGCTGGGGGCAGACACTATAGCGGCTCCACTGGGATCTAAGAGGCCGTTTACATGTAGACTGTTTTTTTTTAAGCCGCACATTTTCGAAAACGCTCTAAAAAAACAAAAAAAAAAACGTGTTTGCACGAAGCCATATTCAGAAAATTCCCGTTTACACAGAGACACTGGAAACGACTGAAAACGATGTAGTACCTATGCCAGGCCTGGTGTGGCACCACAAGTTTGTGCTATAAGTTACTTTAGAACACAAAGCCTTAAATGCCCTATGTGCAGGTTGACTGGGAGTGGTGCCAGTAAAAGTTCGCTAACATTTTTGTCATTTAGGTTTCCTGCCCCAATATCCCAGTCCACCGACTCAAAGGAAAATCAATAAAAAGTGAAACAGGAGGTTTCCAAATCGTTTTCATTGCATTTATTTTCACTTTGCACATAATCCACGATGGATCCACGAGCACCGTGTGTTATTGTGCACTATAGTTTGCGGCTTGTTGCAGTGGAGGTTAACGGAAAGACTGCAGGCTGGTCATTAGTAGCAGTAAGTCTGCTGCCTGACGCTGTTGTTGTTGTGAGTGGTGGTCTGCACCTCACGGCCGCTCAGGTTGCAAGGTGGTGGGAGGGACTTAGGGCTGTGACATCAGCATTTCCAAAAAAAGATCAGTTTCGGCATTTACACAAATCCGGACAAGGCAACGTTTTGAAAATTATCCACCCTGAGGAGCGTTTTTGAAAAAGTGCGGTTTCGGTGAAAACGCCAGCTTTGTGAAAATGGGGACTACGTCAGCAGGAGTGATGGTAGCAGCAGCAGCTGCAGCTGCAGGTGTGATGGTAAAGAGGCAGAAGTTGCGTTGCTGGTCATGGCAAAAAAATTTGAAACAGTTAACTGCTGCCTGCCTTTAATTGCCGACTTGTGACTCTCTGACTGCATGCGTGACTTCACCACATTGACGCCGATTGTGCAAAGATTTAAATTTTTTCTGCACGCACTGCAAAATGCCTCTCCGAGTTTTCCGTCAACGAGCTTTAACTAGATTCTGAAAAGTTCATTCTTCGACCACTTCTGCTAAAATTTGCATTTTCCCATTTTTCCGTCATTTGATATTTCCTCTGCTCTTTCACCACAGCGTACAATCTCTCATACTCACTCACAGCACGTTGCATCACAAGCATCCAGTGTTGTGACTTTGTGCACCAGCTGTAAAAAATAGCCAATTAAAAGGTTCCACCTGTCAGCCATTTTGCTATACTTCCAAAAACAAACAAAAATTTTACATGTTTCTATTACCAAAAAAATTGTGAAAAACAATGTTTTTGTTCAATCAAGTGTACGTAAAATTTTCATGCCTCTGAACATCAAGGTTCATACTTTTTCATGCCATTTCATGCCTGAATTCCCACAAAATCTATTTCATTACTTTTCATGCTTTTTAATAACTCACGGAGACCCTGTACGCAAGCATATACACAACCATACACACAACCAGCAGTGGCAACACAACCAGCAGCGTCTACCCAACCAGCAGCATCTACACAACCACCAACACAACCAGCAGTAGTAACAAACACGACCATCACAACCAGCAGCATCTACACAACCACCTACACAACGACGACAATGTTCCCACTACTCACTTGATGAAGCACCGAGCTCCCTCGAATGTGTATCCCTCCTCCCATCCTGTCGGTAGATCTGAGGGGGAGGGGTGGGGGGTGGGGGGGTCATAGGGGGGAGAAAATACATAAGCAACAGCAGCAACAGCACTGCAGTGCAAAAGGCTCGTTTGATTGAAGAGGCTAGAAGCACCAATTAAAGTGCGTGTGGTGATGCCCCCGCTGGACCCCCCCCCCCCCATAATCGTCTCGTATGCTTCTGGACGAATAGTCTCGTCGTTCGACGTCGTTGTGTGTGTGTGTGGGGGGGTGGAACACACTGACAACGGGGTCGCAATTGGTTGTTTTCGCCGCCGCCTACGTGACTGAACTTTAAAAAAAAAAAAAAAAAGTGTGTCGCAAAGCGTCCAGGTGTGTGTGTGTGTGTGTGTGTGTTGGGGGCGACTGACGACGACGTGCGGCAGTGGTCTTGCTCGCGTTCTTGTGTGTGTGTGTGTGAGAGAGAGAGAGAGAGAGAGAGAGAGAGAGAGAGAGAGAGAGAGAGAGAGAGAGAGAGAGACGGCTGTTGCTTCCCCGCCGTAAAGAGAACCAGAACCGCAACTCGCCTCCCCCCACCCTCTCCGCCGGCTGACTAGCTAGCTAGCTTAATTTTTTTGAGAGGTTCGGTCAGATAGAACCTTCCCGAATCCCCCTGCCTACCCCCCACGGTTTTCTCCGTACCTTGTCGCCCCCCCATTCCCGCCTAGCGCAGAGATAACCTCTCGCTACCTTCTTCTACCGTCACAGAGATTCTACCCGAACCCCACCGCACCCCGACCCCGCCCCCTTCCACGGTTTTCTCCGCAACTCGTCTTTCTCCCTTTCCCCCCACTACTCCGACTGCTAGCTACTCTCTGAACGGAGCTTCCCGAACCCTCCCGAACCTTCCCCGCCTCCATTTTTGCCCCCCACCCCAACCCCTCAACTTCTCCGACAGACGCTTGCTTCCCCCCGCCCCCATTCCGCGGAAGCTTCCCGAACCGCTTCCCGAACTCTCCCGTAATTTCCCGAACCCTTTCCTCCCCTTCTTCCTCCTTACCTGGAGTCTTCCGGTGTCCCGTGATGACGGCTTCTCCCGTGACGGGGTGAAGCCAGGTTGTACTCTTCGCCTCCTCGCTGTTTGTTGGAAGGACCCGACGACGAAGAAGAAGGAGACGTAGAAGAAGAAACACACATACACACCAACGGAGAAACGGGAGAGGAGAGAAATTGAGGCGAACAAGGAGGGAAAATGTCAGCGATTTTTCGCAATAAAAACAATTCGCAACGTCTCTTTTTTGTGTGTGTGTGTGTGTGTCCGTGGTCGCCACTTCCGGTCGTGTTTTACCTGATGAAGAAGAGCCGTCCGTCCCGCGTCACGCCGTGGCTCCAGGCGGCGGGGAGGCGCCGCAGCCACTCGGGCTGCGGTTCCGCCGCCATGTCTGAAGAAGCCCGACACACACACACACACACACACACACACACACTCACACTCACACACACACTGTAGGCTGGGGTGCGCGGCTCCGTGCCAGCGGGCGCGCTCTCGCGCCTGGAGAATGAAGACGCGAGCAGCAGCAGCAACAGGGATTTTTAGCACGTGTGTGTGTGTGTGTGTGTGTGTGTGAGAGAGAGAGAGAGAGAGAGAGAGAGAGAGAGAGAGAGATTCATCACGCAGAATCCGGTCCGGTATTAACACTACCAACACATTTTAACGCTGTTTTTGTTTTGTATTTTGTATTTTTTTTGGACGTGTAAATATTTGTTTTATATGATGGAAGCGCATTGCTGCCATACTAGAAAAAAAGAAAGAAGACGCAAGGCTCAGTACCACGTGATAAGGTGAAACTGTCAAGTTATCGTGATAATTATACAGTTATATGGTGAAATCACTATCACGAAATACGTGATAACATGATGAAACCATTGTGTTATTTCATGAAACTTTTACCTTATAACGTGAAATTATCGCAGTATGTGTGATAATTTTCACGTTATTTCGTGAAACTATCACGTTATTTCATGACAATATCATGTGATAAGGTGAAACATGAAAAGTGAGTAGTTGAGTCAACGTTGTCTAATCGCAAAAAAAACTTTCTCGCCAGACAGTCAGCATTATTATTAATGTTATTAGCGTTAATATTAATATTGATATAAACGTACCTCTCGTGCTTTAATCCAAAAGGCTTTCTTCTTCCTGAGACCTCAGGGCGGCGCTGGTTTTCACTAATGAAGGACTTCAGATCCCCTCCCTCCCACACAGTCTCACACTTAATGAGATTGCGTAGCTTGCTGGCTCCGTCTTGTTCAACAACTGGAACTGGACAGAAGGTGGCATACAAATACTTTCATTTTTAAACCATGTTTTCACCATTCCAACACTTTTTTCCTTTGAGCCTTGCAGCTTGAACGCGTTCACCCCCCAGAAGAACCAGGTCCGACAGAGCAAACTGGTTGAACCTGGAGCAGAGTGAGAGAGCGAGAGCTTCTTTCCCAGAGCAGCAGCACCAGGAAGCAGTGCAACCACTGAACTGTCTGGAGATCTCTCACAACATGACGTCCAAACTGCACACTTGACATCAGCTGATTCCTGTCAATCTGTATTCACAATGTGCAATAACTGTGCAATCTTCTCCTGTTATTGATTTGCACACCCCACTAGGGGGCACTGTACTGCACTATTCTTATTTATTTTACTTGATTCTTGCACTATTTTTTTTTAAAATCTATTTTAAATATACTTATTTTGTTGTCTTATTATATTAAACATTCTTAAAGCACCGAGCAGCAGGAGTAGCACCTCAGTTTTGTTGTGTTCTCTCTTACAGTGACAATCAAGGATTCCGATTCTGAACTTCTGGAAAAAAAAAAGAGCCCGAGATCAAATAATCCAATTGATGTGATTGAGTGATTGTCCCCCTCCATTCCACCCCACCTCACCCCACCCCACCCAACCTCAACAGTCCTTCAGTCAACACTAGAACAGAACAGACGGAGTTGTGCAGCAGCTGTGCAAACACTTTATTTTTCACCATGTTTTCACTATTCCAACATTTTATTTTCCTATTGTACAGTCTCACAGCTTCAAAAAAAGTCTTAGATGGATGGATGTGATGGATTGATGAATTAATTGATTGATGGATGGTCTAGCGAGGCCATGCCCCCCAGGCCAGGCTGGGCAGCAGCAGGGCGATGAGCAGCGAGGAGAAGAGGTTGACGGCATTGTTGTCCAATATTGGCTTCCCACAGATGCGCTGCGTGGTGGCCGACTGGTAGCCCACCACCTTCCCCACACTGCAGTCAAAGCCTGCAGAGCACACCAGGGAAAGCTGACTGATTGGCTGGGGTCAGGGTGCACCACAGGGTACGGATTACATCTTTACAGGCACACAACCCCCCCCCCCCTCGCGCTCTACCTACCAGAGTACTGCATGTGGGCCCCCAGCAGTGAGTCGAGCAAGGAGCCCAGCAGGCCGGCCACGCCTCCGTACAGGACCAGGGGCCACTGGGGGGGGGCCAGCTGCAGGTCCACTACCCCCACCTGCTGGCTCACATAGTAGGCCATACCCACCACCACACCCCCTGCAAAGCTGGCTGCCAGGCCCACCAGGGTCACTCCTCCATTGGTTCCTGAGGGGGAGGGCGGCAGGATTAGGACGAGCGACCGTCAATGATGGTGATGATGGTGATGGTGATGGTGATGATCAGTGTTTAAAGGTCACACCTGCTGGAACCTCCTTCCAGGTGGTGATGAGTCTGGGCTGTGACTGGCTGAGGACAGGCCCCACCTCTGAGGCCCAGGTGTCTCCAGCGCTGCAGGCCAGAGCTCCCAGCAGGGAGAGACTCATCCAGGAGGCCGAGTACTGCTGGCTGAAGTCAATGGCTAGCTCACCTGGGCCCACCTGTGCACGCACGTGCGCACGCACACACAAACACACACGCACACAGTAGTGTTAGACTTTAATGTTTTAAAGGTTCACTTTGTTGTGTGTTGAGGAAGGAGACTGGTGCACCTCGATCATGTAGAGCAGAGCCAACTCAGTGGGGACTCCTCCATTGCAGAAGACCTGGACCCAGTTCCTCTGGCCTCCTGACAGACAGACAGACAGACAGACACACACACACACACACACACAGACCAATGAGAAACAAAAGTTACATAGATCGTTAAGACTGTCCAGTTCTCTAAAAGCTGCAGTGCAGCACTGTTTGCCAGCAGGGGGTGCACAGACACACTAGGCCAGACTTGGGCAAAGTACAGCCAGGCGAGCCACATCCGGCCAGCTGTGTGTCCCCGTCCGGCCTGCGTGAGGCCAGTCATAAATTACGCGACCGGTTGATCGCGAAGGTAGTTTGGCTCGATCGCATGGAGAGTAAGAGAATGTCGCAAAGATACGGGACCACGGGACTGGGACTTCAGCGAGATTTCCCACCTCTGACACCATTCAGGTTTTGTCAGGTGGCCCCTTGCATAAAATAATTGCCCAGCCCTGCGCAAGGCTATTACTAACTTGCTCACTTGGCTCTGGTGTGTGTGAAGGGACACACACACGCACAGACTCTATCTCTCTCTCTCACTCTCTCTGTCTCTCTGAGTCTTACCTTCCTTGTAGTCGGGGTCGATCTTCTTCTTCTGTGCTGCTCCCCAGCGGGTGAGTCTGGAGGAGGTGATGAAGAAGGCCAGCAGGGAGGAGAAGAAGCTTAAGTTGGCCATGGTGAGCACAAAGCCCACCAGGAGGGCTGCGGAGGAACAGCAGACACACACACACACACCGTTGAAAGACGCAGCAGGTGGTCTCTCTGCTGAACTACACCTGTCCAGTGGTAGATGGCGCTACAGGCATCATGCCGTCCATCCGACGGCAGGCTAAGTTACAAAGCTGAAACCAAAGGGCTGAATTTGAATGAAGAGGATTGGCCACTAGAAGCAGAGGCAGACAACTGGGGTTCTGGGTCAAACAGGTTGCGCTCTTCTATTAATGAGATGAAGTCACACTGATCCACTGATCGTCTCACTGGGTTTAGAAGGAAACTCCAGCACTTAGATTTGAGGAGGGAAATCTATCAGTTCTTTCTCCTGTCTTCTAAAGGCAAAGAAAGAGTTCCTATTATGTTTCAGTTTTGTTTGCACTTTGATGGTAGTTTTGTCACCCCCCTCACCCCCGACCTCAACCAGAACCACATCAACATGACCTCAACCACTTTCTAGGTGTTTGATGAAGTTTAATGGCAGCACTGACTGACCTCTTCCTCCTCCTCCTCTTCATCTCCTCATCTCCTCCTACCTCTCCTCCTTGCTCCTCCTGCCCTCCAACTCCTCGCATCTGCATGCCTCTTCCTGCCCCTCCTCGTCCTCCTCCTCTTCCTCTCCCCCTCATCCTCTTCTTCCTCCTCCCGCCTCTAAACACTCATTCAGCTTCAGCTCCAAGCAAGTTTTTTTCCGACACTTCCGACTGTAACACCAGTGTTACACTGGAAACATTTTCCTCCCTCCAGTGGCGACGCCGACGTCATCGGACCAAAGACAGATGAAAGAATGTTCTGTGTTCACCAAATGATGGAAAGTTCTCTGGTCTGAGGAGGAGGGGTAAAAGGTTGGGGGGGAGGGGATAGTCACTGTTGGTGGAAACCAACCAGTGGCGACCGCAGAGGATCCAAAGCAGCGATCACACATTCATTCCCTAGTGCTCCCAGTGCTGTGGTGTCTGCTGCTGGATACTGGTGGTTACTGGTTGTGGTTGCTGCTACTGGGCGTTGCACTGGGCCCTGCGCTGCCTCCACTCACCTCCCAGCGCTCCTGAGCGGTCCAGGCTGCGTCTCTTCAGCGCCCGGATACTCAGCACCAGTGGCACCAGGATGGAGAAGAGCCATCGCCACGGCGACACGGGTTCCAGCGTCCCTGGAGCACACACACACAGTCAGTTCTATTGGTGTGCTGCTCGGACCACAACACAGAACAAATTTCACCGACTATTTAGAAAAGAGTCAAACAAAAAATAAAGACAGGTTGAAAGGTTTTGTGTCACTGACTCATTCCAGCATTGAACTGGAACCAGTTTGATGAAATAATGATCTTGATGCTCATTATGAGTGCATGACAATCAGTGGAGACCCACTGAACAAATCTGGGAACATGTTAGTGTTAAATGAAAACCATGGATATTTGATGGAGGTGGGCGGGGCCATCTGATTGGAATAACAGTGGATACTCATAGTAAGTAAAAGTCATTTGGTTTTCCTGCCTTTACTATGGTTCTAATAAATATATATAGGAATATACATAGAACAAGGGTGCTGCTCCACCATATTTCTAAGGAAGCCCGTCTGACTCTGTCCTAAATACCAAAAACACGGTCAGGTGGCTTCCTTGAAATTTTTGACACACTTGACCTTTAAAGAGCCTCAAATATAAACCATGTTGTTTGTTCTTTTGTGGTTCAGCATACACAACTAAATGTGATTATCCAGGGCTCCAGCCTCCGACCAAATTATCGCATTTTGCGTCTAAAATTAGACACAGTGCGAGTACATTTTTCATCTACTCGGGCATGCGCGACCACCGGGATGGGCGATATATCGGCGTTGGCGATATATCGTCAAAAGAATTTACCACGGTAAGAATATGTCATCTCGCGGTAATAACGATAAACTCGTGGTGATGACGTAACTACGTGCGCAAAGCACTTGCTGCTGGCAGCTGATGTGTCGCACAATAACAAGCACGGGGGCTGATAGCGTACCCACCGTGCTCGAGAATCGATCGTGGATTGTGTGCAAAGTGAAAATAAACACCACGGAAACGATTTGCACACATCCTGTTTTACTTTTTATTTATTTTCTTTCGGGTCGGCGGACCGGGAAGTTGAGGCAGGAAACGCAAAAATGTTTGCGAACTTTTACTGCCACAACTCCGAGTCAGTTTTAGCATGGACCTTTCCATGTTCCAAGGACCTTTGTGTTCTAAAGGAACTCGAAGCAGACGTTGAACGCTGTAGTTTATACACAGTCTTTTCACGAGCGATCTTTCTTTCTGTTCTCTGTGGCGCTTGTTTTTAGCGAGCTACTGCTTCTTTAAACACGGCGCGCTTCAGGCGTTCTTCTTCTTCTTCCGCCTTAAGGGAATAAACTTGCGGCGCCACACCAGGCCGGGCATAGGTACTACATCGTTTTCAGTCGTCTCCAGCGTATCCGTGTAAACGGACTTTGTGTACACGCATTTATTTTTCAAGTGCGGTTTCAAAAAAAAAAACCCAAAACATGGAGTGGAATTGTTTTATAGTTTTTATCGTCACTTTTATCGTTATCGCAGTAAATGCCAGAAATTATCGTGATAAAACCTTTAGTCCATATCGCCCATCGCCGACCAGTAAATTTGCTGGGGTTTTTTTGGGTTTCTTTTGTTGTTGTTGTTGTTGTTGTTGTTATTAAATATTTTTGTTGTTTTAAAAGCATTGACATTTTTATTATAGCAATTTTAAAGCATTGAACTTCTGTATTGACGGCCGCATATTGAACACTGGATATTCATCCCATATGATTTCAGCACATACTGACTGAATGTCCTGCACTAGGAATGTTCTCAGAGCAGGACAGGAGATTATTGTCGAAGCTGCTCAGAATGGAGGGGTGTGTACACACACACACACACACGTATGTATAAATGTTGCTGATGTACATCTACACGTGAGTGTGAAAAATGCACAAGTAATTCATTTATTCTGTGTTCAGTAACTGTTGTGGTTCACAAAACGTTTCTCTGACACACAACAAAAAATAAAATAGTGGAAACACTGCAGAGAGAGAAAGTGGAGGTTTTGTCCGGGGGAGGAGCACCATCCTCACCAGAGTAGGCGCTGATGGTGAGCGACACCACCCAGAAGAAGAGAGAGAGAGCCAAAGTGGAACACAGCAGGATCATATCAGTCATCATGGTGACGTACTCCTTCATCAGCAACACGCCGTCAGAGTCCATGGCCACGCACTGCAGCCAGAGGGAAAGAAACACACACACACGCGCACACGCACACACGCGCGCACACACACACACACACACACACACACACACACACACACACACACACACACACACACACACACACACACACACACACACACACACACACACACACAGGTTAGGTCAGGGCAGAAGAAACTCAGCGGTCATTATTCCAGATGAGATGATGATTTTAATAATGAGTTTAGTTTGAAATGGCAGCAGATGTGAAGCTCTGCTGAAGGTCTGGATCTTCTAGGAGGGCTGTAGAGACGTGTGTTGGTGCAGGGGACAGAGATACAACAACACGCGCACTGTGTTAGTGTGAGGGTATAGAGAGTCTCTTCTTCGGTGGTGCCAACACATCACAAGGAAGAAAAGTGCAGTCACTAATTACAATTCCATGCATCACTAAAAGCTATGGCTTGTTTTTGGCTCTCTGACTTCCAATGTTGAACACACACGCCACTGATATGGCTTCAATGACACAACTGCTGCTGGGTGAGCATTACGCTTTTCTTGAATATTGGGGCAATGTTATGAAACATGTGAAACTAATTTGGCGGCCAGACAGAAATCACTTGGATCCACCAGCAGCCTCGTGCCCTCCGTGGTGAGCGTCTCTCACTGGGGATGGCTTGATCAATTTATTCTGAAAGTCAACCGTGCACTCTGCAGACTTTGGGAACATCTCCATAAACCAAGCACACACACACACACACACACACACACACACACACACACACACACACACACACACACACACACACACACACACACACACACACACTGTGACAACAACAGGTTCAATGCAGTCCAGCCGTCTGATGTGAGCAGGACGCCACCACACAGGGCACAACAGACCCGCCGCCACCGCCAGAGCGAGGCCAGGTGGCTGGTGAGAGGTGATGAGTCAGCAGTTTGACTCCAGACTTTGCGACAGGGAAACCTCTGTGCTCGCAGACAAAGAGGCACTTTTGAAGGCAGTAACGTGGCAACAGCAGCAGCAGCAGCAGCATCAGCAGCAGCAGCATCAGTCACGGAGAACCTTCTGGAATGTCTCTCTTCCTTGAGACCAACACTCTGGACCTTGTCCTCCAGGAGACAAGAAGCACCGCTGTCTCCACATGAGCCATAAAGTGTCCAGATGTGAAGGCAGACTGCAGCCAGCCAGTCAGACCAGAGCACATACATCCACAAGCAACGACACGTTCAAGAGCTCTGCAATGTTTGTGCAATCAATAGTGACCCTTGACTCCTTTATTTTGAAGAGATGGAAAATTGAACCGCCACTCACCGTAACGCCGAGTGTGAAGACACATAACAACAACAGTCCACATGAGTCACGACGACGTGACAAGAGATAGAAAGAGATAGATAGATAGAGATAGATATAGAGATAGACAGAGAGAGAGAGAGAGAACCAGAGAGAGGGACAACCAGCCAACATCACCGCCATTCACCCTGAATGCACAATATAAGACAGTCCACATGTGTCACAACGACGTGACAGCGACAACCAGCAACATCTGGACCTTCAATCAGCTGGCTAACTAGCACTAGCACTAGCTCAATCGGAAGTCTGATCTGCCGCAGTTGACTTCACTGACCCTAACTAAGCCTTCGAGTGACTCTTCAGAGTGAGTTGGTGTGTTGAAGCAGACAGGGAGTGTGCGGACTTACTGAAGAGCTCCATCACCACCGCCTCCATTGGAGAACCAAACCGAACCCAGGCAGCTAATGCTGCTAGCCGCTAATAGCCACTGCTACTGCTGCTTCCACTTCAAGTTGACGACAACCTCGGCGCACGGGGAAAAAATAAAAATAAAATAAAACTTTGGGCGAAAAAATACCAAAGACTTTGTACGATCGCGATCGTATCGATCGTGGCTGTGGCCCAGTGCAGCCGGCTGACAGCTGCTTGCGGCTGCAGGAGCAGCGGTGACTGCAGCCTCCTGCAGGGGTTAGAACACGGACACGGTTCTTAACGGACCGACTTCCGCAAACACACCGCGCCCGCTTCTTAAAGGGACAGTATCACCGAAAGAGGAAACAACCTGCAAGTGCCCCACTGCTGCGCCTGCTGGGATCCGGTGTATGTTCCAGTGCCTTGCAGGGTCGTCTGGCAAGAATCTCCGCCGAGTCCCGTCGCAGCCGCCGCGGCCGGTCACTTTTTGACCGTGAACATGTTGACTGGATGTGAACCGCTGCCGCCAGGAGGAGAGGCGACCACTGACGCCGATGAATGCTTATATTGTGGCATCTTCGAGAAACGCGATTTTGCACGCACGTATGGTCTCCTCCTCCCACGCCCAAGTTCCCTCAATGAATCGACTGTTAACATTGGCAACATCCTCTCATCAATAAAGGAACACTTACACCAAACTCTCAGTCCATTAAACGATCGGGGTTTTGGTTTAATTGTTCAGTATTTTAGTCTCTTCAGACTCCATCAATCATTCTGAAGATCACCAAATTACACATCATTTCATTACTCTCTCTCTTTTGATATTTTTCGTTCTGTTTGTGCAGCAGTCAACCAAGATTAATACTGTTACGCATTCTTATTTTATTATTAAAAAAAACAACTTAGGACTTATGACAGTCTTATCAACTGTGTCTTTATCAAAGATGTTGTGGCCTTTGGATCCCATGGTTTTCATGATTTTTCAGCCTCAACTTTTTCTCTGAAGCAGATATTAGTCAATATTAATTATTAAATAATTATAAAAGAAGGTTTAATGTCATCTGCTGTGTTAAACTTGCTGATCTATTTTATTTTTTTTACACTTATTTCTTATTTGGTTGGACGTTATCACATTATTACTATTTTTTTACCAAAAGCTTTTTTCTATTTTCTGAAAACCTTTCCAGGAAAAATGAAATATGTTCCTGGAATGCAGCTAATCATATCAGCACACATGAAGTCCCTGAGGGTGCCACCGCTTAGATGTACACACACAAACAAACACACACACACACACACACACACACACACACACACACACACACACACACACACACACACACACGGTCCTTCTGCCTGCAGGCAGCATTAATGAAGACGATTACTGTACATCACTGTTGAGTGCAGAATTGCTCTGTGCGTGGTTTAAATCCTCGAAGGTCACACAAATCTTTGCAGGCAGCAGTTTTCTTTACTGCTTTTCAGGCAAACGATGGTCCCAGCATTTTTCTTAGAAGGCTTGATGTTCTCTGGGGGGTTTACCCGGGATTTCAAAGAACATATTTAAAAGGTGTTGTCTGATTTGATTTTCATCTTACTAGCCCATAAAATGTAATCCAAACGTATGTAAGTATTTTGTTACGAATAACTTCAAACATAAGATTTAATTATATAAAGTAATCACAACAAAAATGATGGCTGAGACAACGGTCAGCTTTGTGTTTGTCCTTTTCAGCTTTTTATTTCAATATTAACAAGCAACTATTCAGCAAACTCCTGAATACTTTTGGTCATCAATTTAAGGATATTTTAAAGAGATTTCGAAAAACAAATTCACTGTTTTGTCAGCACTGATCACTCACATGTTGCCAAAAGTTGAGTGCAGATTGATCTTCACGCTGAGTCAGTTTGGATAAGGATTCTGGGAATGAAACAACCACGAAGCCTCATCAGGAACTTGTGCCTTCTGTCAGTTATTTGTGAATAATCTATGACCGCGTTTTTGAGGCAAAACAGAGCACAAGAGGAACTGGGTCTTCAACAGGTTGGTGGAACCAAACGTCATTTATGTCAACAACAACAACAACAACAACAACAACAACAACAATAATAATAATAATAAAATCCTTCATTTATATGGAGTTTTTTTTTTTTAGGATATTAATGCACTGATTTGACAATCAACAAAATGCAGATCTGAATCCTACACACAACAACTACTGTTTCATTATCTTGCCTCCAATGTTAGTGTAGTTAAATTAAAATGCCAAAACCAAGCCAAAGGCATATTTGAGATGCGACTAAGCTGGCCAATCTGATGGTTTTACTGCAAAAAGACACAAACTCTAAAACTTTGACATGTTGTTGTTTTTGTCCTGAGTTCTTCTCTACAGTTTGCTTTGTTCAAGCCTCGTAGATGTGAAAACACCAACACCACAGAGTTCATGGCAAACAGTAAGAAACATACAAATGCTTTTTTTTTTTTATGCCACAGGAATATTCATAGACACAGGGAAAAAACAACAAAAGATGACACCTACCAGCAGCAGACGAGGGCCAGTCTGAAGTTGATTCTCTTTAATTCTGAAGACACTTGACACTCTTAAAAAAGGATAGAGGTCCACCCCTGGAGAGAGAGAGAGGGTGGGGGGTGTGTATAAGACTGGAAGTCCGGTTATTAAACTTGTGGGTTTCTGATCAGTGCATTGACTGAAAATAGGTGCCGGAAATGCCTGAGCCAAAGTTCATGTCGACATATACAAACAATAAACTGAAGTCCTTAAAAAAATGTATTCGCGTTTATCAGTTTAAAAATTAGACAGGGACGACATCATCATCAGCAACCTATATGAACTGAATTTATTTCATGAGGCCATCCCTTATTTAATTGGACCAAACCACCACTTTTTACACCATACAACAGCAAATTAAGCCTGCCGATCTAAACAAAATCTTATGAGTTGATTCAAATGAACCAACTGACTCAAATGCAGCAATGTGCTTGTAAATTAAACTGAAGCCTATAAAAGTCCTGCGGATTATTTTTGCAGACCATTTTCTTTGGTTATAAAATGTCCAACCTCAAGAGCTACGTAACGAGGCCGTTTATAAGATGACGAGCTCTCTAAACAAAGAAGTATTTCATAGTGGACATTCATACCATATTGATCAGGAGGTGACTGAGTATGACCACAAAAACGTCACTAATGTGAAAATATCTCCTATGCATAAAATCGGGCATACCAAGGGGAAAACAAACACACCCAGAAATGAAATTAGTGTTGGTTGACTACAGAGGGAGCAAACACATTCACCAGTGTACACCTGTACTAAATACTACAAATCAAGGGGAGAAAATATGGCTTTGTTCAAGATACTTTTACGCTCATTGCTGCCACACTAGTAAAATACAGGGCTCAGTATTTGGCTAATTCCAGGTTGCAGTTGATTCCAATTGTGCAAACGAGCCATCGTGCTTTGTTCCGTTTTGTTTGGATAATTCATTGACTTGAAACATGGAAGATTATCATGTAAAAACATGTAACTTTGGGTGGGGTATGGGCCCATGGCAGCACCAGCTGCTCACTGACAACAGGAAAAGCTGAGGAACAATCCGTGCTTTCATGACGGTCTCCAAAATACCAGAGAAGTCTCCAATAACACAAGGAAAATTCGCTAGATTTGTAACTTCAACGTCACTCCACACGTGGAGAGACGTTGAAGTTACAATTCACTTGTTTATTAAAAGGAAAGGCGGAGTCAGCCGATGCTAACTCGCTCCAATTCATAATAATATGAATATAAATACAACACATTGATGCGATCACTGCTACAGTCACATGAGGCTTTCTATTGTGGGTGGGGTTTGATGACTCACCACCTCCTCCTCTCTTGTCCTCCTCTTCCTTTTCCTCCTCCTTTAATTCCCCCCGCTTCTCCTCCTCCTCCCTCCACATTCTTTTCCTCCTCCCTCTTTCTGCTCCTATGTCCTCCTCCTCCTGCACCTCCCCCACCTGCTCCTCCATCCTACTCCCCACCTTCTTGTCCTCCTCTCCTATCTTATTTTCCTCTCCTCCGACCTCCCCTCCCCCTGCAGGTTCCACCACCCCATCCTGAGTCGGGTGGAGGTGGTGGTGCAGTTGCTGCGTGGCCAGGCCCACTTTCACGAACTAATCGTGAAAGTTTCACGTAATAACGTGATAGTTTCGCGTTATAACGTGATACTGAGCCCTGTTTTTGTAGTGTGGCAGCAATGTGCTTTCGTACCTATCCAAAGAAAACCATGACAAAAATATTCGCTCTTGCCTTCCACTGCAGCGTTTTCACAGCGTGTTCGACAACTTTGACTATTTTGTTCTTCTCCGCTCGCCGTAGTGTTTACACCGGCCACTGCCGGTAGCACCGTTAGCCGCACTCACGGCTGTTTTCTATAAAGTTTTGTTATTTCACCAAGATATCTCCGCAATTGACTGACATTTCCGCAGAGGGACGAACTTCAGAGCGCCGTTAAAGCTGTGGCAGAGTTGACACACGGCGGGGTTTTACTGCTGAGAACTAAACAATGTCGAGCAGTGATTAGCCCGGTGTTAGCTTCCGGCTAATAGCAGCAGCAGTAGCCTGGCGGCGGGGAGGCCGTGATGATGGAGGCTGAGGAGCTGCGGCCCGTCCCCCGGGAGCAGGCCGTCCTGGAGAGCTTCTTCACGCATCTCGGCGTGTTCTCCTTCGACCGGGCCAAAGATTATGTGGAGAAGGAGAAGGACAACAGCAAGAGCGCCGGACCCATATGGGCCGCGCTGTCGCACCTGGCGGCGGCGGAGAAGGCCTACCACAACATGACATTCCTGGGGCAGAAAATGGGTAAAATAGAATGAGTTATTATTATCATAGTTATACCAAAGTCAAACCCAAGAGCAAGTGCTAATGAAGTTCTCTTCAACTGTGTTCACAACGATCACTTCTTTCGCTCCTAAAACACATTCCATTTATTATCCATGTCAGTATAAAAATAGTTTCAACATTGAAATGTTTTATTTCACCATTACCTTTCAATAACTTTAATCTTAAAATTTCGAAAGTGAAATTAAAATTGCGACGTGAAATTCCCAGGTGCGCGACTCAAGACACAGGCACATGTTCCCAACATACAGCAGGTGGCGCTGCGGACCATTAACTGAACGCTTCCTCCACCTCTTCCCTCCCACCGCCAGGGGGCCAGTCCTTCTTCAGCCGCAAGGACTCCATCCGCACCACCTACACCTCCCTGTTCAACGAGCTGCGCAAGGTGGCCACGGGGGGGCGCCACAGCCAGCCGGGCTCCGCCTCCTACCTGGAGGACCTGCTGTCGCACCTGTCGGAGCAGCTGTGCCACTTCACGCAGGCGCGCATGGAGATGGCCGACCTGTACGAGAAGATGCACGCACTGGCCTCGCAGAAGAGTATCGCATCGGAGGAGCTGGTGGCGCCTCTAGAGGCCGTCCTGCACAAGTACAGCAGCAAGTGGGTGGAAACACAGTGCAAAGGCATGGAGGGAGTGTGTTTGACCTCAGTCGCCTGCCGTCAGGTGATCAGGAGGCAGCAGCTTCAAGACACCTGGGCTAGTTGCAGGCCGCCACGAGGTGGCGCCACATGTGGATTCACGTTGAAGTTGCAATTCACTTGTTTATTAAAAGGAAAGGCGGAGTCAGCCGATGCTAACTCGCTCCAATTCATAATAATATGAATATAAATACAACACATTGATGCGATCACTGCTACAGTCACATGAGGCTTTCTATCGTGGGTGGGGTTTGGTGACTCACCACCTCCTCCTCTCTTGTCCTCCTCTTCCTTCTCCTTCACCTCCCCCATCATGCCCCCTCCTTCTCCTTCTCCTTTAATTCCCCCCTTCTCCTCCTCCTCCCTCCACATTCTTTTCCTCCTCCCTCCTTCTCCTGCTCCTATGTCCTCCTTCTCCTTCACCTCCCACTCCTACTCCTCCATCCTACTCCCCACCTTCTCCTCCTCCTCTCCTATCTTATTTTCCTCTCCTCCGACCTCCCCTCCCCCTGCAGGTTCCACCACCCCATCCTGAGTCGGGTGGAGGAGGGCTTCCAGACGGAGGTGGAGGTGGTGGTGCAGCTGCTGCGTGGCCAGGCCCAGGTGTCTGAGTGGAGCTTCCTGCCGGCGCTGCTTAGCCTGCACAGCGCAGGCGCCAAGCTGGCAGCGTGGGGGCAGCTCTTCCAGCGCCAGCGCGACACCCGCAAGCCCCTGTTTGGCGGCCAGTCGCAGCGGGCGCCGCAGCCACCGCACCTCTACGCCTGGCTGCAGCGCTTCCAGGCGGCGCTGCTGGCCAAGTTCAGCTTCTACTTCCACGAGGCGCTCAGCCGGCAGACGGCGCCGGGCGAGATGCGGGCGCTGACGGCGCGCACGACGCCCGACTACCACGGCAAGATCTGCGCCTTCGTGCGCAAGCACGACGCCAGCAGCGTGTCGCTGGTGTTCGACAACCGCGGCTCGGCCAGCTTCCAGGGCCACGGCTACCACCACCCACACTCGTACCGCGAGGCGCCGCGCGGCGTGGAGCAGTTCCCCGCCGTGGTGTCACTGCCTGCCGGCGCTGCAGCCGAGCGCCCTCTGGCTCACTGGCCCAACGTTATCATGATGATGGGGGACCGCGCCGCCGAGCTCAACACGCTTGACAAGGTGGTGCACTTCTACGACGACAAGGTGCAGAGCACCTACTACCTAACGCGGCCCGAGCCGCACTTCACCCTGGTGGCCATCCTGGACGGTAGGCGCTCGGAGAAGGAGCTGCACATCAGCGCCTTCTTGCTGGAGATCTCAGCGTCTCTGCGCAACTCCAAGCCCTTTTGCAGCCTCAAGCCAGGCTCTAAGGGATGAACACAACACCCGAGGTCGCCTCGCAACAAGAAGAACTTTGAGTTTCCTCTGTCTGCCAGCCACAAGTTCTGCTCACTTCATTTTGTAAAAAAACAAAAAACAAAAAAAATAGAGAATATTACGACCAAAGAGAAGCCGAGGAGTCGCTTCCTCTGCTGCTGCCTTTTGTTTTCGACCTTTGATGAGATTTTGAGTTATTGTGCAGCAATTCCTGTATTGACCTGTTTTTTCTTCTCATCATCGGCTCATGTTGACCAGTTGTGGCTTCATTCACACAAGGCAGAAATCACCCCGCCTCACTTCTCTTTCACAATAAAAGTCCTCAAAAGATAGATTGAGGACTGTGTGTGTGTGTGTGTGTGTGTGTGTGTTTTATGTTTCATTTCAATTTGATTTCAGTAATAAAAACATAACTACTACATGTCTCCAACCTGGGTCATAATGGTGTTTAAAATAATCTGTTACCTGCTGCAAGTGCTGTGCAAGTCATGAGTTCCACCACTAGGTGGAGCCATATACGTGGGGTGACAGAAGTTACAGTTCAGCTGTTTATTAAGTATGTATACATATATATATATATATATATATATGTATACATACTTCCTTCAAATAAAGGCAGAGTCAGCGGATGCTAATTTACTCCGATTTATTTATAATATAAATACAACACATTGATACAATCCGTTTGGCTATACGAGCTCATCTTCAGGGGAAGCTCCGTTTTTCAAATACAGCAATACTCACAGACAAAAAATAATAAAATTAAATTAAAGGGGTAAATCCTCTTATGACACATTCAAATAAAACTTCATGGGGAAAAAAATTAAAAAAAAAGTGAAACCTTCTTTTGAGTATCAATGCACCAACATGTCATGATGCTACATGCCAAGGTCACCATCCTACATGTCCAAAAAGTGCAAAAAGGTCACGATGAGTATTTTTTCTAAATGTTTTTTTCTTTCCATTGTTTAATGCTAACGACGCATCAGGCTGCTGCTGCTGCTCGTCGCTCCAGAAACATGCGTGAGTGGATTGACTACCTCCCAACCCCCCGCCCTGCCCCGTCCCCACCTCCAAAAAAAATAAACAACCAAAAACATAGGACAAGATTTAAAAAAAGGCACTTTCACATACGCATACACACACACACACACGCCATTGTAATCACACACACACAGACACACGCACACAGACAGACACACACTAGTTCCAAGCCTGGCTTGAGGCCACATTCAGTGTGCTGCTGTTCAAGTGTTTGTTTCTTTGTTGGGGGCGTGTCACACAGTAGAGCCCCACCCTGTTAGCTTATTGTGTACTTAAGGTTAAATAGTGACTTCAAGAAAAACCAACACGCACGCATGCACGCACACACACACACACACATACACACAGGAAGTGGCTTTTTGCAACCGTTTCCCCCCCAACTGGACTGGTGTGTGTTGTGGCAGACATGAATAATCTATCAACGATCTATTTTTGGTGCATCTGCGCCCGTGGGCGGGCAGGCAGAGGACACACACTCACACACAGACACACACACACACACACACACACACACTCCAAACCGAAGAAAACTAACCCCTCCCCCTCCCTTCACCCTGTCTAAACTCGGACCATTTGTGTCTGTGTGGCCCTGCAAGCCCCCCCTCCACTCCCAAAGTTTCATCCCCTCCTTCAAGAAAAAAATGCAAGAAGGCTGTTTTTTTTTTCTTTAAAAAAAAAGGCGTGGCAGGCCGCTGTGGCGGCGTGCGGAACATTCAGTAGATGGCGCAACAGTCGGTAAATACAGAAACATTCATCACGTAGCGACGAGACGCTAAAGGTTAAGTCACGCAGCGCCTCCGACGACCACAGGAGGCGCTGCTGCTTCTTCTTCTTTGTTTTTTTAACGTCGTGGTTTGAGGTGCACGTGAGGCTAGCAGCAGAAAAAAAGTATTTGCAAATTGTACAAAAAAACAAACTTTGAAAAAAAAAACTTCATGGGCTACATCGTCCTGTTGGCCGCGGCGGCAGCCAATCAGAAGAGTCGGACTGAGCAGCCTTTTTTTCTGGGCTGACCTTCACCTCACTGTAAGAAGACAACGCCCCCCCTCCCCTCCCTTCCCCTCTCTCCATCCATCAGAGTTGGACCACGACACCCCCCCCCCCCTCACACCCGCCGCGTAGACCACCCCACCCCCCCACCCCACCCCCATTGGTGGGCGGTTCCCTCTCGAGCGCTAACCCCTTGAGCGCTAACCTCTCAGAGCTAAATGCTTAGATACATGGAGAAACGTAAACTTCCTAACACACCAAGAGAGTAACACACCAACCCGACAACACACAAACATCATGGCATATCATATCATAGGTCATAGGTCATAGGTCATATATGATTTTTTTTGTTCATTATTACTACATTGAAACGGTTTTCTGCGTCTCTCCAACCCTCACTGTGGCTGATTCACCCTGATCTCCTGCTTTGGTTGTGTCCTCCCTCACATGGTGCACGACTTGTCGAGCGGCGGCGGTGGCAGCGGCGGCGTGCTGCTCTTGGGGGGGACGGCGGGTTTGGGCCGGAGGGCCGGCGGCCGCAGCGGGGGCAGGGCCATGCGGGTGGCAGTGGGCTTGAAGGAGCCCAGGGTGTCAGGGGAGGGGTTGGCCGGGCGAGGTGGGCCCGGCAGGGGGCTGAGGGGGCTGAGGGGAGTCCCGGGGGTCCCTGGGGTCCCAGGAGTCCCGGGGGTCCCCGGGGTCCCTGGGGTGCTGGGTGTGCTGTGGGGGCTGGGCGACTCGGAGGAGCAGCTCAGGGCTCCGTTCTTCACCTGCTCCAGGGTGTCCAGAACCACGTCGGGCGCTGGCCGGCGGCCCGCCAGCTCGCCCAGCGACACCGTCACTGGCGCCTCCACAGCCTGCAGAGGGCGACGCACACCACACCACGGACAACAAGTAGGAACACGTGAGTTCTTACAAAATACAGAGAGTGGACGGGCCGTATGTATCGTGTGTATGATGTTGTGAGACCCGAAACACCCAATAAACCCAGGACGCATCGTCCCAGCGCATCATCAGTGATCTTTCACCAGGATGTGTACATTGTTATATCATTACTATTATTCTAGACTCATATAAAATAACAATTGCTATTATTTCCATAGAGATCAAAGGAATAGAGACTAGGGGTCAGAGATTTTACTTCTTCCAGTATGTTTGATTTTACTGATTTGAATTTGATTGATTTCTTTCGTTTACTTGTCAACCTTTTCTTTGTCATGACTATTTGTTTGGTTTTGTTCTGATTTCATGGTTTACAGGCATGGATCGATATACAGATTTAAAATCACCACCACCCCCCAACCCCACTGTGGAGGACCCCCTCCACGGGAACAGGAAGCTGCAGGTGACTGTTACCTGTGGCAGCGTGTCGTGGTCCCGCCCCCTGGCCAATCCGCTGCTGGAGCGCCGGATGGGGGGCGTGTCCTCTGGCCGCCGGAGCGACTCGTGCCTGCTCACCGTCATGGTGACGGTGGCGGCGGCGGCCGAGCGCCGCCGCCTCTCAGGGCTGTCAAGGGGCGGGGTCAACACCTGGCCCCGCCCCAGCAGCAGCTCCCTGGGGCTGAAGTGCCCCGTCACCGGCGGCGAGCTACGCTCCAGCACGCCACCGTTGCCGTGACAGTGGGCGTCGCCGGAGCGGCCCAGCGGGCGGCGGAACAGCCCGTCGGTCCGCTTCCTGCGGTGGCTGCTAGACAGGAAGTAGAAACATGGCGTGAGTGAACAAAGACTTTTATTTTGAAAAGACTATATTTCCTTAGACACAACGCTGTCATTTAGCAAATTGATGAGATTCTTGATTCAAGATTCTTGATCCGTCCTGACTCTAAACATTACTGCTGGACGCAACTCATTTCAGCATTTCAGAAACATTTTCAAGAGAAAAGAAGCTGCTTGAGAATCAACATCAGCCCCTGGTGGCTGTTGCAGGAAAGCACACGAGTCTGCCCTGCCTCTCAACACACACAAAGTTTAAAGGTCCAGTGTGTAATATTTGGCTTGATTTATGATTTTTATATTGCTTAAAACGCCCGGGCCTGTGACCTTTCTGTGTGGAGTTTGCATGTTCTCCCCGTGTCTGCGTGGGTTCTCTCCGGGTTCTCCGGCTTCCTCCCACACTCCAAAAACATGCATGTGAGGTCAATTGAACATTCTAAATTGTCCGTAGGTGTGCATGTGAGTGTGAATGGTTGTCGGTCTCTATGTGGCCCTGCGATGAACTGGCGACTTGTCCAGGGTTTACCCTGCCTTCGCCCTAAGACAGCTGGGATAGGCTCCAGCAGACCCCCGTGACCCTGAACAGGAATAAGCGGGTATAGAAGATGAATGAATGAATATTGCTTAAAACTTAACATACTGCCCACAAATACGTTAATAACAGTGTGTGATCGCAGTACAATAAAAGTCATGTGTTTTTCCTCCCCTTATGAGAATCTGAGAATCTCCATTCATCAATAAAGGTCCCAGTGCTCCCAGTTAGCTGCCACCTTGCACAAGCATATTTCTAAGGAAAGCCTGGTGTGGACAATCCAGCTGCCTGACAGCACAGCAGACCTGTTGTAGTTCTCTGGCCGGACGTCGGTGGGCGAGCTCAGCTCGCTGCGGCAGCGCTGCTTGTCCTCGGCGCTGCTGCTGCCGCCGCCGTCGCTGTCAGCCGCCTTCTGGCTGAGCGAGTCGGAGCCGCCGTCCTGAGCCCTGCACACAGACACCATCATCATCAATCAATCCGCTGATCAATCCGCTGATCCACGGAAGTAGCGACAGATCACATCCGATGTGAGCCGCCAATCCTCCCACAATCCTTCAGTGCTGCTTGTCGATCGATTGATCAATCAATCAGTCAAATGGGCCAATTAAGGAGCAGCGGTTGTTATTGTGAAGTTGGTATCTTGGTAATTAACCCCAAAAACATAACCTCAAAAAGATCCATAGAAATCTATCTAGAAAAACTACAACAAAAAAGATTTTTAACCAAAGAAAACCAAGAAAGATGTTCAC
>CM020502.1:29446443-29456443 GCA_009823395.1 Thamnaconus septentrionalis | reverse complement strand
ATTGCTTATGAAAATAAATGGGATGATTGGGAATGAGAAAAAATGTGTCCTCCTGTTTTTTATATGATGAGTCATCTAAATCATTCATATTACAACCACTGCCCCCTCCACCCCCAATGCAGTTTTGAAAAGCTCTCAATATAGTTTGTAGTCAGTAAGTCAGTGAAGGAGCACTGAGGACCAGTGAAGGGCGGAGCTCCAGCCAGGGCCTAGCTGGGACAGGAACAGGAAGCTGCTGTTAGCATGCCTGCAGTGCTGCATGGTCAGCGAGTCTGCTTGTTTTTAAGACTATAGACTTTCAACACTTCCAAAGGCTTTTAAAGTGGCTCATCCCTGGAGAGTGGACCATGTTCAGGTGGGAGAGTCTGAAAATACCAGCAGCAGCATCATGGAGCTCTGGCTGAGGTGACATTGAAACTGCTGACGGATCCAGAAACTACGACTACAGCAGCGTCTGCACTCTGACGACAAACAGCAGAGAACACCTGTCCCCTCAGAACTGGCTGCACGCACATGCACACACACACACACAGTGCTCCTTTACTCTGAGCCACAACAGTGACTAACATGAGCTCTTGGCTGCCCTCTGGTGGCTAAATCGACAGCAATCTGGGCAGTCCATTAGAGCAGTGTTTTTCAACCACTGTGCCGCGGCACATTAGTGTGCCGTGAAAGATCACCAGGTGTGGCGTGGGTGGCCGAGAAGTGGGTGGGACTTACGGACGCAGGAAATGAGGTCATTGAAGCGCTCCTTGGGGAAGAGAGGGTTCTCCAGGCCGCGGAAGTAGAGCTTGAGCACGCCGGCCACTGAGTTGATGTCGTGGTTGCTCTCCTCGTCGATCAGCGGGTCGTTACCTGCACCGTGGGGAGGGGGAGGTGGGGTTAACCACATCCAGGCAGGTCATGTGACCATGCAGTGGGGGCGGCTCACCTCTCTCAAAGGAGTTCTTGATGTCGTTGACCTCCACCTGTGAGCCCGACACCCGGAAGATGCCCTGATGCTGAAGACCTGAGGGGGGCAGCAGAGAGCGGCAGAGGTGATATTAGCCAGCAGGGGGCGACTGCAGAGTGAGACAGCGAGAGCTTCTCTCCCAGAGCAGCAGCACCAGAAACCAGTGCAACCACTGAACCGTCTGGGGATCCTTCACAACATGATGTTCAAACTGAACACTTGAAATCAGCTGATTCCTGTCAATCTGTATTCACAATGTGCAATAACTGTACGATCTCCTCCTGTTATTGATTTGCACACTCCACTAGGGGGCACTGCACTATTCTTATTTATTTTACTTTATTCTTGCACTATTTTTCATCTATTTCAAATATATTATTTTCTGTCTTATTATATTTCAACATTCTTAAAGCAGGACTGGCACCTCGGTTTTACAATGACAATCGAGTCTTCAGATTGTGATTGTGAGGCTCACCGTGGAGGTTGATGTAGCGGATGCAGCTCTCCACCAGCAGGGGTATGGCTTTGGTTGAGTCCTGGGGGGAGATGGCCAATCAGCATCAAGCAACACAGACTTGAAAATGTAACTCTAAGTGTGTGTAGATGATATCACTCCATCAAACAGACTGTCAGTGAATCACTCGGTGAAACGGGAAGACAAATGCTCGGCTTTGAGGGCGCTAATGCTAATTTGACATCCTGAGCCTTCCTCTGTCCGACTCTGGCCCCTGGGCGAGCAGGAGGATGATTGGACGGCCGCAGGTGCGAGCGCCTACCTGATGTTTGCTGTGCGAGTTCTTCCGCCCACGGCTGCAACAGGCAGAGAGACACAGACAGAGTCAGACAGACAAGTGAAGTTGCACCTGATTGGTTAGTGGAGCTGAGGAGAAACCTACCTGGTGGTCAACAGCTCAGCCTTGTATCCTGGGAGAGAGAGAGACAGAGAGACAGAGAGAGAGAGAGATTAAGGTGTTTCCTCATCGACAAAAGCAGAAGAAGAAGAAGAAGAAGAAGAAGAAGAAGGAGAAGGAGAAAAAGAAGCAGAAGTAGAAGAAGAAGAAGGAGAAGAAGGAGAAGCAGAGGAGGATGGACAGAGGTCAGACGGCTCTCACCCTCCGCCAGCGCCCTCTTCAGGGTGTCGTGCTTGGCCTGCAGCTTGGAGATGAGGTTGCTGCCCTCCAGGTACTCACGGAACTTCTGCCCATTAAAGAAAAAACAAACAAACATCAGCTCTGTGCGTGTCCACTAGGGGGAGCACCACCACCTGAGTGAAGAGACTGCAGAAGGGATACACTAATGAGAGACAGACGCTCTAAAGTTTGACCCCTCCCCATCGCCCTCACATTGAAGTAGAAGAGCTCGGTCTCCTGCTGATTGGCTCGTCTCTTGGCCAGGCTGGGTTTGTTCAGGTATCCGTCCGACACGCTGGACTTGACCGACTCTGACGACGGGCTGTGAGTGAAGCTCTGTGACACGTCGCAGTCGTCCAGCACCGTCATGTCCTGCAGCGTGCTCAGGGTGGCGCCCCACGTCTTCTTCACCTGCAGGGGGAGCCGCCACCGCACAAGTCAGCCAGCCAGCAACTCCACTCCTCCACTCCTGCACCTTTTTGTTATTTTTTGTGAGAACGTTTTTTTCTTTCCAACCTAAAATCTGATTAAAATTCAATAAAAACGAAATCAATGAAAAAGGGAAAGCTCAGTTCAAATCTATCTGCTTGTTCACGTTCTGCTTGTTCAACTCTTCTTTTTCTCTTTTTTTAGACGACCTTCAGGCGGGGTCAGCGGCGCCCCCATCTGACCCTCAGCGGCTACAACAACAGCAGCAGTTCCACACCTGCTTCAGCACCAGGAGGAATTAGCGTCAGCGCTAGTCGGCCAGACCATCACATTTGCAAAACACAAGAGTTTTTTCTTTTATTTCACCACCGGCAGCAGCGGCCAATCAAACAAAGAGGGCGGAGTCACACACACAGCACCACAACTGTCGCTACACTCGTCGACTCTGATTGACCACCTGGACTTCACGGGGCAGAGTACAACCGGACCAATCAGTGTCCTCCATGGGAGACAAAGGAGGCGGAGCTACAGCACCAGGACTGGGTGGGTGGGTTGGGGGAACTGGGGGGAGGGGCGTGACTCACCTCCTCGTTCTCGATCTTGAGCGACGCCAGGCGGGTCTGCAGCTGCGTGAGTCGCAGCGTGAGCTCGGCCTGGACCTGTTGCTGCGACACGATCTGGGTCACCTGACAGGAAGTGGAGGGCAGCCAATTGTCAGCCAGCAACACGGCAACAAGTCTTAAAATTAAATTAATATTAAAAAAAAAAGACAATGGATTTCATTGTCAAGTTCCACTTCTTCTCTGCTGAGAAATGCTGCCCCCCGGTGGCTGCACTGACCGTGTCGCCCATATGGGACTGGAAGCCGAAGCGCTGTGGTGGGCAGAAGGCAGTGGGGTAGAGACCCAGCAGGCGCTGGCGGTCTCGGGCCGGGTCCAGGCCCTCCACGGCGCCCTCTAGCACCTCCAGCCCCGCCCTTCTAGATGCCTCCACGCTCAGCTCAGCCGACAGGTAGGTCCTCAGAGCCCGGCTCAGACTGGAGTGGTACCCTAGGTCACAGCACTGGCGCCACCATGGGGTGGCAGAGAGGAAGACCAAGTCAAGCTTTTCAACATAAACCCCTAAATTTATCATTTTAAAGGACTACACTGAATATTATTTTATTTCAAACTAAACTAAAAACAGTTTTGACTAATGCATCCTGGGAATTGTAGTTATATCCCCCTTTCTTCCCCTTGTTTTTAAATGGAAAGCCTAATTTTCCAACTAGTGAAGAAAAGTTCACCAGGAAATCTTTTTCAGTTGCACGGTGAAAAAACCTAAATGTGATGGTTTTTCCCATCTGCTGCAGTTTCACAGCTCTGCTGAACATAAAGTCACGTTCTGAGGCGTTAACGAGGCATCAGAGAGCCTCCAGTTCCTCAGCCACTCATCTCTCATGCGGGAAGGAAAGAACAGATGCAGCCTTGAAGAGATGGGTAGAGTTGCTCACGTCGATGATGTCGGGCAGGTCGTGGATGTAGTACTTGAAGACGGAGGCGTTGGTGGCCTCCAGGG
This sequence comes from Thamnaconus septentrionalis, assembly GCA_009823395.1. Classification (NCBI taxonomy): domain Eukaryota; kingdom Metazoa; phylum Chordata; class Actinopteri; order Tetraodontiformes; family Monacanthidae; genus Thamnaconus; species Thamnaconus septentrionalis. The sequence continues at coordinate 29,452,375 of CM020502.1, read as the reverse complement.
TCAGCAGGTACTCGTTCCGGGCCTTCAGGGTCTTCAGCTTGTTCTCTGAGTACTTGGCCTTCCTCTGAGGAGGCACGGAACAAGACATGTGATGGCGCCGACAACAGGCCATGCTCACGTTTCATTACTTTCCATTCAAAATGTTTCGGTACGACGTCTTGGTTTCTGTACCGGGTCCGGAACGTCACAGATTTTCCTCATTGGTTTGGGCTCAGAATCTTGTTTAAACAGGAGTGTTTAGTAGCTGCCCCTGTCATGCCAAAGCCAATCAGCAGCCACTTCAGAGATTTACTTTCTTGGATGTTTCTAAATTTGGCATCGAAAAACAATTCGTTTTCCGATATTCCACAAGATTGAAAAAAATTTTGGTCACCCTCACCAAAACAAGTCAACCAAAACTAGCCCAAACTAGCTCAAATTAGCCCAAATGAGCTCAAACTAGCTCAAACTACCTCAAAACAAGTCAACCCAAATTAACCACAATTAGCCGTTAGCCACTCTGTACCTTCTCCCTCATCTTCTCCATCTTGCGGGCGGCGTTGCGCCTCTGGTGGCGCTCTTCTATCCGCAGGCCGAAGACGGGCTCCCCGCTGCCACCGCTCGACCCCGTCACACCCTTGACGCGGCCCTCCTGACGCTCCGCCTCCCGCAGCTTGGTCTCCGCGCTGACCGTCTCAGCGTGGTACATGTGGTACGTCTTCATCACCTGGGCAGCGTGTCAGAGCCAATCAGAAGACAGGAGGGCCCCCCAGGCCTCACCCCAAGAACCGTCTACTATTTCATCCCTTGGGTTGTTTTTTCTTCTTCTAGTATTTGGCCAGCAGGGGGCAGAGGTGAGCTCAGTATTTACTTGTTTGTAACCTAGAAGCTAAAAGCTGGAAGCCCTTGAGATTCTGTTGAAATGAAAATATAACTCGCTACTAACGAGCGACATATATATTGAGTGCTTGTTGGTAACCTATGGCAACTTCAGGGGTTCAGCGTTTCTTCTGATGAAGAGAACTGGTGCTACTCACGGTGTAGAGCTCGTTGAGCAGCTTCATCAGGTCCTCCTGCAGCTGGAAGATGATCTCCTTACTCTGCCAGGAAGAGGGCAGAAGACATCTCTTGAGGATCATTTAGATTTCGGAGAAATCACAAATTTCCACACCAACGGTGAACCACCCTCCTCTCCCCCGACGGGGCAAAATACAGACCTTCAGATATTTATTACATTAAAAACAAATGTTTGCCCCCTAGTGGCTGGTTGCAGTACTCTTCATTAGCCCCTCCACCCTCTGTGCTAGCCAATAGGACGACTCGATTCTAGGTTGTTTTGTAGTTTTTCCTCTTTGTCCGGGATTGGAATTAGTTTTTCTGACTCTTTAAAAGTGGGCGGAGCCTCTGTGAAGGCTCCTGATTGGCCAAAGGCGACGCGACAGCAGCGACTATTGCTCTGCTACCAAACACAATGTATTGAAGCTCCGCCTCCATCAGGTGGCTCTTTGGGTGAGGCGGCAGCTTCAGTCACGCGGCTCGTTAATATTCCATGATGCTAAATGACGTTCGGACAGACGGACACGACTGCTGTGGTGCCTGCTGAGAGCCAATCAGAGGAGCCCCCCCTCCCACCCTGCTCACTGCCCCCACCCCTCTGGACCAGGATGTGATGGCGGTCTGACTACTGCTGCTGTTACTGCTGCTGCTGCTGCTGCTGCTGCTGTAACTGATGCTGTTACTGCTGCTGCTGCTGTTGCTGCTGTTACTGCTGCTGCTGCTGCTGCTGCTGTAACTGATGCTGTTGCTGCTGCTGCTGCTGCTGCTGCTGCGGCTGCTGCGGGCGGCTGCTGCACTTTAGTTAACATGAATAAAAGACGAGCAAAGGAGATTAATAATGGAGGCAGTGAGCTAAAGCTGGAGGTGCGCACGTGTGTGTGTGTGTGTGTGTGTGTGTGTGTGTTTAATTTGCTGAACTCTGAGGCCTAAAAGACCTCTAGGGACGGGAGCCTTTACACGTCATTAGCATCAACGCCGCCGTTGCCGCTGAGACAAGGAAAGTCCCAACACACGACTGAGCGACCGACTGAGCGACTGGCTGATAAAAGGCCGTCTGCCACCAACGTCCTGCACAGAGTTGGGGGTTTTATTGAGAACGGGGTGGTTGGTTGTGCTCCAGCTGCTTCGGCAGGAGACGTCCTCACGTCTACGTCTTTTCCAAGATGGGCGGAGCGTCGGCTTTTCAGAGAAGGGGCCGACACAAAAGTCTAAAAAAAAAATACCTGCAATTCTATCGTCTGGCCAGCAGGGGCCACCACAGCTGGTTACAGAAAGGCTAAAAATGACTGGCTATCAATGAAAGTGGGAGGAGCCCTGAATTCACGCCGTGACCAACTGGTTACTTTGTTTCTACCTGTGGACAAATTCAACCAATAGGATCTCATGTCCCACTGTATCTGATTTGGTCACATTGGAATAAAAATGGCCAAGGGGTTGTGGGCGTGGCTACAACGACCTCCAGCTCCGCCCACCACACCTCCAAGTGTGGAATCTTCCCGTTTCAAAACGGACAGGAAGCTCCAGGTAGCGCCGCTGAGCATGAAACTGACCAGTAGCGTGTCAGAACCAGGGTGGTGATGTCACCGTGACTCCGCCCACCTCTAAAGACAGTCAGTGGTGTCCCGCTGCAGGCTGCAGAGTTAAAGGCCTCGTTCGTCCGCATCACTTTAAGCTGCACTAATGATAAAGTCTCCAGCATGTTGTTATCTTTTAAATATCACAGTATTGATGGAAGGAAAGTTTATTACTTGCAACCCCACCTTTTGTGTCACATGGTGAAACTTTGAGTGACTTGAGGCCATGGAAAGGAGCCAAAACATCACAGATTAGGAGTTTTGGATTATATCAAAATCAAAGTTTTATCTGCTTGTGTTTATGGGAAGGATACACCGGTACAGATACCTGAAATTGGTATCGGTACCGATACCAGCGTTGGGTACTTTACTCATACTCGGAAAATACGTGCTCATAGCAAGACACCAACACCAGTTGTATATGTATGTATATGAAAATTGTGTTAAATGTGTGTTTGTACTGCAGTGAAACTAATTCCATTACATTATTGTATAATGTGTAATGGCCTTATGAAGTACTGAAGTATTGGTATCAGTAAGTACTGAAATGCAAGTACTTGGACCCTACTGGTTCTGTATCGGTGTGTTGCTCATTTAAAGAGACAAAAAAATAAATAATTTTATCTGAAAAATAAGAATAAATTTAATAATAATGTCAGTATAAAGGAATCTAATGAATAAATAATTAAAGGATCAAATGACTGCATCATGAAGACATATCTCTTGATGAACTGACCCTCTTGAGCAGCCGGGCCGAGTCCTCGCTGATGTGGCTGAGTCGCGTGATGACGTTATTCAGGTAGAGGTCGCTCAGCGTGGCGTGGTCCTTGCTCTCCCGCCTCACCTGGGGAGTCGGGGGAGGGCAGCGTGAAGGTCAGGTGATGTACCAGGCAGCACAAGCTCAAAGCTCCGCCCCTCCCCCCAACTCACCTGGTTCAGCAGCAGGTACCAGCAGTTGACCGGAGACAGCAGGTTCTGGTCCTTCCTGGAGGGGGCAGGCACACATGGAGTGAGTGGCGGTGAGGTGGAGGGTGGAGGTAGAAGGGGTCGGCGGGGGGGGGGGGTGTGTGTGTGTCCCTACTTGTACTGCTGGTGGTCCTTGGTGCTGCGGGTCTTGGCCATGAACCTCTCGGCCAGCTTCTCCAGGTTCCTGGAGTACTCGGTCTCGATCTCAGACTTCTTCCTGAAGAAGTCCTGCAGGTCCTGAAGCAGCTGCACCCGCATCTCCGTCTGCTGCTCCAGGCACCGCTGCTGCTCCACCAGCTGGGTGCGCACATCTGCAGCCACCACAACAGAACAACAACAACAACACAACACAGGCCCATCAGTCATCTCCACTAGGTGTTGCTGCACACACACACACACACACACACACACAGACTACATGTGCTAGCTTGCTGACACACTAGTAGGCTAGCACGCTAATACACAAGCTCGCACACACACACACACACACACACACACCAGTTGCAGTCGTCTCCTTGAGGGAGTGGAGAACGTGGAGCTGCTTGAATAAACACTGGAACCTGACTGAAGCTTCATGTGCTGCTGCAGCGACAACACCAACAACTGCTGCTGGCGGTGCAGCAGCAGCTCCATGCTAACGCTAGCACGGCTAGCCTTGCCTGGCAGCAGAGGTTCTTTGGGATGCCAATGCAGACGCTACAGAGCAGCAGAGCAGCTGCAGCAAGCATCAACAGCTTGGGTCCGCAGCCGTGTGCTCACCGCCCCCTAGTGGTCCCTCCCGATGGTCTTTTCAAAACGGACTTGCAGCAGATTGGTGGAGAATCACCTCAGCAGATTCAACAACCAACTGATCAATAACAACCAACTGATCAATAACAACCAATCACCAGTCGCTCCTTAATTCTAGAGACTCTGGACACTGGATGCCGACTGTGACCACCGGGCTAATCACCTTAAAACAATTAAGCACCCTGCTCCAAAGCGTACATAATTTCCCGTCAATTAGGAATCAATTAAATCAGCTCATTATGAAGCTCCGCCTACTCCTCCTCCTCCCCTCCCTCCCTCGCCCTTCCACCTCCCTCCTCACTAATCCCTCATTTTGCCCTGATGAAGAACCCTCCATTCTTCTCAGAGGAGTCACCTTGGACCACACACACACACACACACACACACACACACACACACACACACACACAGGCTAAGTCCTGCAGTCAGCACAGCAACGCTTGGCTGCTCGTGCTGTTTCGGGGGCGGAGCCATCTGCAGCAGCAGGAGAGAGAGAGAGAGCGAGCGAGTGCAGAATACACAATAAGCCCACCTCGCTTTATCACACACACACACACACACACACACACACACACACACACACACACAAGAGCGTGGACGGACCAATCCCCGGGAGACTCTCCACTCCACTACCTGTTGTCTTGGCAACCACACACTGTGTGTGAACCATGTGATGAGGAAGGTGAAGACAAGAGCGCCAATCTGCCGCATCAACACTCTCTCTCTCACACACACACACACACACACAACTGCATGCAAACACACAAACATTCACAGACTATTTTCTGCCACATGCTTCATAAATATCAGCAGAACCTCGACCTCCGGCGTCTCACTCCTCAGTGAGGATGTGTCAATGTGTGTGTTACACTATGTGCGTGCGCGTGTGTGTGTGTGTGTGTATCGATTCTTTGTGTTATTAATTTAAAATGGCTGCCGTCTTATGACAGTCTCTCTCTCACGCACACACACACACACACAGTGAGACTCACACAGGCTGTAAGACTTCTCAGAGGAAGCAACCACTGCAGTGATTGGCTCAGAAAACCCCAGGGGGGCGGGCCCAAAGGTCCGTGCATCTCGGTTCTGATTGGTTCTGTGACACGTACGCAGCCACGCGATGCTGCTGCTAAAGAAACTCAAATCACTCATTTTTCACAATCAAAATCAAAATTAAATCAAAATCAAACGGCCCAAGGTGGAAAATTAGCCGCCTCCAAAAACTACCAGGTAGGAGCTTCTGAAACAGGAGTTTAATTCCCCATGTAGTTGTTTGAGGGAAGCGTGAGAGGGACTCAAACCGTCATTTCAGTGTTTGTGTTAAAATTTCAGGGTAAACATTTCCTGATCCGGGGGGCGAGGGTCAAGAAGACGTCGCACAACGTTTAAAAGCAACGTTGACTACTACGGCATCCTGAGAGGGTCACGCAACACTTCCTCGCCAACGCCCTCTGGCCCTGAACGCCACAAACGTGAAGGCGACTGGCCAAAAAGTCACAAACTTAAAACCAACCGTATTAATTTGTAAGATTTTGAAACTGATTTTTAAAAAGTGGGAAAATCCAGAA
>CM020502.1:29438943-29441443 GCA_009823395.1 Thamnaconus septentrionalis | reverse complement strand
GAGGAATATCAATAGAAGGGCACAGTGGCCACAGGTCCCAGCGGGAAGCACACCTGCACACACACACACACACACACACACACACGAGGCAAAAAGATGAAGGTTCTCTGCAGACTGGAGCAACGCGCGCACGCGCGCGCGCACACATACGCACACAACCCCGGGCGCCATGCAGCACTCAGGATGAACCCAGAAATCCTGACGTCTCACAGCGAGGTGTCAGCGCACGCACGCACGCACGCACGCACGCGCACACACCTTTTTCATCCAGTCCTGCACGGGTGCACCTGGACATGCCGTCAGACAGACAGACAGACAGACAGACAGGTGATGATGGTGATGATGATGATGATGACGATGATGACGATGATGATGAAGGTCGTACCTTTCACCTGACTCTCGTACTCGGCGAGGATTTCTTTGTCCTTCTTGCTTTTGTTCGAGTTGGACATGACGCCGCTGCAGGTGACTGACGGCGGCCAGGTGACCAGGAGGAGGAGGAGGAGGAGGAGGAGGAAGAGGAGGTGGAGGAGGAGAAAACGGCTTATCTCCCTCTGCGTGCGCCGCTCGAGGCTTCACTCGCCAACATGCTCCTCACATCCACCCGCTGCCGCAGCGAGGCGCCACTGGTGGCCGCGCGCCTCCACACCGAGGAGGAGCACGAGCAGGAGGAGGAGGAGGAGGGGGGGGGGAGTTGGCGCGCGAGTGGAAACTCACGCACTCGCACGCAGACAGAAAATGACACACCCGCGTCTCACCGCCTGCAGCCGCTTCCCGTCCACGACACTACACTACACACACACACACACACACACACACACACACACACACATGCACACAACATCAGAACACACACAACCACGCTTCCTCCTCCGGTGCAGCGCGTGGCAGCGTGCGTGCGATCGGATCCGCGCGACGCGCACTCACGTGTGCCGGACTGCAGGGTGGCGGGGGGAGGGGGAGTTGGGGGGCACCGGCCTCACACCCACAACGTAGGAACGCACGCGGACGCGGCGTCTCGCGTTCGAGGCGCGTGCTTAGACGCGCGTGCCCTTCACAGTGAAACGTGACAAAATGAAAATAAAAAAGGAAAAGTTTGGGTTGACAAAAATGACGTTTGCCGGTGAGGAAAAGGGTGTGTCCACGCGGGAGGCGGGGCTAGAGAGGCACGTGATTGACAGATGGTGGGTGGGGAGTGGGAGGGGGGCGAATCAATGACCTCATTATCCAATCAGCTGCACCAGCAGGTCGGACCGTTTCGCTTGCAATCACATTAATGGGACTGGCGCGCTCACCTTCTCTTCACGTCACTTCCGGTCTCGGCCCCGCACCGCCCAAAACACACTCATCAGTCACAGCCTTGCTGCGCTGATCTCTGCCGCCATCTAGTGGCGAACCAAATAAAGATTTATTTGTCCACGCTTAAAACTTTGCAAATGCGAGGGAAAGGTTTAGTCATCACAGTCATGACTTCAAATTAGTAAAAATAATTAATTTGTAGTTTATTTTAAGTTAAGTACAGATGGTTAACGACCAAGTGCTTTGGTTTACTAAATATAAATGTATTTACTTTTTCTTATTGAATGGCCAACTCTGCAATACAACTTAAATGAGGTTGTTAACAGTTAACAGGTCATCACAGGTAAACTAAAGATGAAATCATATTTGGGAAGATACTATTAAAATATTTGAAAGTTTTGAGACACAGGACAAATTTAATCTGTCATAAGGTTTGTAACATAATGAAATTAATTATTACAATAACCCGGCTTCCTATGCATTCTCATATATCAAATTGATATTGTATATAAAAAAATGGATCAATGTCACAAGACTTGTAACTAGCATACTGCCTAAGGCTTTATGGAAGCCTTTTCTAAAGTTAAAAATATATATTTATTAAAAAAAAACCTAAATTTGTATTCCAGACAAAATATAAACCTAAGTACATTAAATGACCCGTGTCTATTTCTAAAGAAGGGTAGGGATCAAAAATAGAACACACAAACTCCTTTTTGCAATAACACTTTTCTCTCTCTTTCTCTCTCTCTCTCTCTCTCTCTCTCTCTCTCTCTCTCTCTCTCTCTCTCACACACATACACACACACAAAAGACCGCATTTGAAAATGATAGGATACCATATGCTATATGTTTTATTTCAACACTTCAACACAGGAGGAGGGAACATAAAAAATAGAGCTACTGTGAAAATAAAGTTGCACATTTAAACTTTAACATTAGCACAGTTTAATTTAAATGTAATATTTCATTTAAACTGACCAACCAACTCTCACTCTCCCCACCTCCAATCCTCCGGCTAAGTTAGCTTAGCACGAGGCATGTGTTGTGTCAAAATTATGGCAAAGCTGTTAAACTTGCTAGAGTACATTTTTGATGTAAATACGACAACATAGTCTTTACAGAACAAATTCAATGAACAGCCAAAATGTAGCGCTACGTTCTGTGAGGCGAAGCTAAGCTAAGCAAAGCTAACTGGTCC
>CM020502.1:29391443-29436443 GCA_009823395.1 Thamnaconus septentrionalis | reverse complement strand
GAAATGTGAAAGTGGCAAAGTAATAAAACAAAACTGGACTGTGAACTGCGTCTCGGTCTGGGAGAGGAGGAAGAGGAGGAGTGTGAGGAAGAGCAGGATGACGAGGAGGAAGAAGAGGAAGAGAAGAAAGAAGAGGAGGGAAAGGATGAGGAGCAAAGGAGGAGGATGAGGAGGTGGAAGAGGAGTACGAGGAGGAGAGACGGATGGGGAGGAGAAGGAAGAGAACTCCACTGCTTCCAACTCTGCTTCCTCCAGATGCTCTGTGAAGCCTGAGGTGTTCTCCAGCAGCCCACCAACACACACTGACCCAACAGAAGGTCAAAGGTCAGTCACTTGCAAACTTCTCTTCTTCTTGTTGTTGTTGTTTTGTCTGCCGGGTGCAGAAGCAGCCACCGGGAGATGAAGAAGGACGAACGGCTGATGGAGTCCGGCGGAGTCTGAAGATTAAAACCTAAAATATTCACCGGGGAGTTTGAGGTGAAAACTTTTTCTCTCAAGGGGCCGACGAGTCTGCACAGGAGCAGCGGCGCTGAGAAAAGGAGCTACACACACACACACACTCCTCCTCCTCCTCCTCCTCCTCCCACCACAGGAAGCCCCCTCAGTGTCGTTCATAATAAAAATACAACAACAGCGGCGATAATTAAACTCCTCTAATGTCTCTGCAGCGTTTTCTGAACTCCTCCTGACAGAGCAAAACACACCCCACTGCCTGCCTCTGTCAGTGTGTGTGTGTGTGTGTGTGTGTGTGTGTGTGTGTGGTGGGTTGGTCCCCAGCTCCGGGAGCCTTTATAAGAGTGCGCAGCTCAACTGGAGTGAGACAGAGCTGCACTTCCTTCCCTTCTCAGCTGCGTCCTGCCGGTGGGTGAGGAGGTGAAGTGTGTGTGACTGTGGTGTGGGGAGGTGATGTACCTGCACTGACCCCTGACCCCTCCCCTCCCCCCCAGGCCATGTCCCTCCTGGTGGACGGCGCCCTGAACGGCTCGGACTCTGGACTTGGACTTGGCAACGCCAGCGGCAGCGACCCGCTGGGCCGGGACGAGGCGGTGGCCCGGCTGGAGATCGCCGTGCTGGCCTTCGCCTTCACGGCGGCGCTGCTGGGGAACGCCGCCGTGCTGCTGGCCCTGCACCGCCGCCGGCCCCGCAGCAAGCCCTCGCGCATGCACCTGTTCATGACGCACCTGAGCCTGGCCGACCTGGTGGTGGCGCTCTTTCAGGTGCTGCCGCAGCTCTGCTGGGAGGTCACCTTCCGCTTCTGGGGCCCCGACTTCCTGTGCCGCCTGGTCAAGCACCTGCAGGTCCTGGGCATGTTCGCCTCCACCTACGTCACCCTGATGATGGCGCTAGACCGCTACCTGGCCGTCTGCCACCCGCTGCGCTCGCTGCAGCGGCCGGCGCGGCGGGCGCACGCCATGCTGGCGGCGGCCTGGCTGCTGAGCCTGGCGCTGAGCAGCCCGCAGTACCTCATCTTCTCGCTGAGCGAAGTGCGGCCCGGCTCGGCCGTCTACGACTGCTGGGGCCACTTCGCCCAACCCTGGGGGCTGAGAGCCTACGTCACCTGGATCACCACCACCATCTTCATCCTGCCCCTGGTCCTGCTGGCGCTCTGCTACGGACTCATCTGCAGAGCCATCTGGACCAACCTCAGGAGCAAGACCCAGACCCAGGCCCAGACCCAGGGCCAGGCCCAGACCCAGACCCCGGTCCTGGGTCGCAGCTCGGTCAGCAGCGTGGGCAGCCTCTCTCGTGCCAAGCTGCGCACCGTCAAGATGACGCTGGTCATCGTGCTGGCCTACGTGCTGTGCTGGGCGCCCTTCTTCACCGTGCAGATGTGGTCGGTGTGGGACGACACCTTCTCCTGGGACGGTGAGTGTGTGTGTGTGTGTGGGCCCGGTTTCTGCCTGGTGGTGGCGCTGTGGAGTTTGTTTTTCACCTTCACGTGTTGGGGGTCATCCAGGTGTCTTCAGGCCTTCAGGCCTTGTAAACTTAAACTTTACGGGAGAATTCTGATTGGTTGTTGACTTCTGAGAGCTGCTTTCTTCTGACATGAGTTTAAGATCCAGTGTTTAATATTTGGCAAAATTGATGATTTGTATCTAAAAAAAACTTAATATACTACTACTACTACTACTACTATTAATAATAATAATATATAATTGCAGTACAATAAATGTATATATGTGTATATGTATATATATACATATATATGTGTGTGTGTGTATGTATGTTTATATATATATATATGTATATATGTCCATATATGTGAAATACACTGCAATCTAAAATGTAACCACTTGATGTTGTTATTCAAAATCTCCAAATATTACACATTGGACCTTTCAAGTGTTTATTATTAATTAAACATCTTGAAGTCCTGGTGGTGGGAAGTGAAGGAAGGGGTGGTGAACACACAAACATCTTCAGCCTCTGGGATTCCATCTTCAAATCTCCCAGATGGAGTATTTTCAGGCCGGACCAGTAGGTGTGCAGGAGGCGGAGCTTACAGCGACAAGTCCTTTTACTAGCTCACCCAACGATCTCTCTCTGTTTTTCCCTCTCTCTCTCCCTCTTCTAACCCCTCCAGACTCGGAAAGCGCTGCAGTCTCTCTCTCCGCCCTGCTGGCCAGCCTCAACAGCTGCTGCAACCCCTGGATCTACCTGGTCTTCAGCGGTCACCTGTTCTCCGACTGCCGCTGCCGCAAAAACGGCCAGCAACACGGCCACCGCCAACATGGTCGCCGCCGCTCCTCCGTGGCGGCCAAGTCTGAGTCGGAGAGCAGCGTCCGCCACACCACGCTGCTGTCCCGCCTCCAGGGGCCACGCCCCTCCCTGGTTCCGGCCTCCCTGGCCCGCTCCCGCCTATCCTCGGCTTCCTGACCACCGGGGGGCGCTGCTGCAGGGAAGTAACAGGAGGAACATGGTCGGGGATCAGGAAGCTCATTGGAGGACAGCGAGAAGCCACGCCTCCAAAGCTGTGGTTAGATTGGACGAGCCGCAGCAACCACTTGTTGTTGGTTTTTGTTTTTGGAAGAACTGACTGACAGATTTTAACATCGCTAACTGTTAGCATGACGCCTTCGCTGTAACTGGAGCATCACTTCACGTCTGAGACCAACAGCATGAGAATCTTTGGAGTTTTGTTTTTAATTGACTGACGACTCTTGGTGCTTTTAACGTGTCACTGATCAATATTAGATTCCAGTCAAAGTTCTCAGAGCCTCGGCAGCAGTTGACAACAGCCTCAGTTGACAACAGTCTCAGTTTACGACATTACTGGACCAGTGTTTACGCTCAGCGAAGCTAACTTAGCACCTCATAGCTAACCCGTGACTCAACACTGATGCTGAAAAAAATATATGACAAATGTACCTCAAATAATCCTTCTGGAATATCCATATTATAAACTGTAAACAAAAAAGTCAGAGTTTCGGTTTAAATGTTTTTCCCCTAAATTGAGAGACAGCTATTGGTCCTAAAGAGCACAGCAAAATTGAAAAAAAAAAAAGGGAAAAAAGAGATTTAAATCTTATTTTTGGTGTCTGATTTTGAACGAGTTTCACGAAAGCTCAGGTACGATTCATTTAACAACACAACAACAACAACAAGTGGCCGGTAAACAGTGTCGCATGACTAAAGCCTCAAATAAAAGGACAAACTAGGACTATTCTTCTCCTGTTTGCTCCGTGTTTTTTACGAGTTAGCACAGTTGGTACACGCAAAGTCACATCTCTCCTGAGAAAAATTCCCTTCGTTTCCCTGAGGGCTTCAGATTTAAACAGAGGGCGTCTGCGTTTATCTGTAGTTCCTGGGATTGAAATGGGACGACGTGTTTGTCCCGCGAGGGCCCCGAGCTGTGCCAGAGGAAGGCAGCCGCTTCCTCAATGTCGCACGTCAACGCAAAACACTTTCCTACAGTCAGTGTGTCTCCCAACCACAAACAGCAGCGACTGAAAGTCCTGTAGGAGGAGGAACCGAAGCTCCTGCTGGAGTCGGGACCAGGAGGAGTCCAGGAGTCCTCCTGGTGTCCCATGCCGGAGTCCTGGTCCCACCTGCTGGAGTCAGGAGCAGGACTCCTCCAGGACTCCTCCTGGTCCAGATTCCAGCAGGCCGGATGTAAAAGTAGCAGACAGACGTGACGAGAAGACGGCGGCGGCATCAAGTGGAGGAGAAAGATCGAGCAGAGATGCGGAGGAAGCACTTTAGGCCCCCAGCGGGACGGGACTCCGCCCCCGTGATGAAAGCATCTTAAGCCACATACATCCACACTTCCTGTTGTTAACAATGTACTTCCTCTGCCTACATTTCCTGCATTTACTTTGTTGTTAGAAAAACCAACAACAACATTGTGCTAACTTTGTCCCTGCGGACAAGGTGATTGATTCTCTATTGAAACTCCTCCAAAGCCGACAGGACGAGGGCCATTTCCTGAGGCCTGCCACCAACTGCAGCGCACATTTTAAAAAAACAAAAACATTTCTGATTCAACAGTGTACGTTTATCTGTTATGTTGATGTCACATTCTTCTGCCTATTGCAGGAGAAAGTCATTTAAAGTGCAGGGGAAGCCGGCCATTCTGAAATGGTACTATTTGTAAAGAATTGTAGTTTCTGTGAGAAGTGAATATGGAACAGCAAAACAGTCCCACTGGCTGTCTCCTGCTGAGAAGATTGACACCTCACATCTGGTAGTCTGTAGAATGAACGCTATCGTATTTTAGCATAGCTTAGCATTAGTACGGATTGCTCCTCTGCCATGGCCCTCAGTGTCTTTACCCTCTCACGTCCTTACCTATTTACACCACACGGGGTGTTCCAAAAGCTTGGCTGTTGTAAGGGAGGAGGGGCCTGGCAATGATGTCACTTCCTGTTTTGGTTCCACAACATCTGGCACGCTGCCGAACCGGTTTCTGCCAGATGGCAAAATACAGACACATAAAATCAGTTTTATACAGAACAATTACAGCTACTTTACAGTACATAAACTCATCAGATTACATAAAGAGATTACATCATAAGAGTTGTAGCGCTCAAAGATCACAAGATTATTTTACTGCTGGAAACTCAACACTGGGCTGTATTTAAGACTGGCAGGTTTAACGATGATGAACTATCAGCTGAGGGGTAAAGTGGCTCATTTATTTTTTTATTTTTATGAGGTTTCCATAAAAACTGAGCGACACCAGGATAATCAAAAGGAGACGACTTGAGGGCGCAAGAGGAATTCTTCAAAGCAAACATGTCGTTTGCTTCAATAATAAGCAACAAACAGCAAGATACAAAAAAAGAAAAGAAAAATTGTAAAGCGCAGAAGCTGAAGACTCTGGATGAAGGTCTTCCACTTGAACAGCTTCAGCCATCTGGACTAGACTCAGTGTGTGTGTGTATGTGATTTTATGTATGTTTACATTCGACTAATTTTTAGGCAAAATCAAATAAACCTGGCGTTGGTATTTGCCCAACAAATATTGATTCCCTGCAGTGAGGAAGACCGTGAGCTGATAGTCTTTGATGGCAGGAAGTGAAGCGAGTGAAGCAACAACAACACAGCATCATATCACACTTCATGCTAATTAGCTTGCTAGCTAGTATAAAATGAGGGGGTAAAACTGCTGCAAAACGCAGCATGATAGAGTTCGCGATTAGCATGCTCGGTGAGCCGAATCCGAAACTCTATTGCGTTACAATACAAACTGAAGCAGCTGTTAGAAATAATAAGATGAGCCAAGAAAATAATGCATGTGCAAGTGATGGTCCAATGACGTAGCGGGTGTCCAACTGCTCAGCCAATCACATTGTAAGGACCAGTCATACTGTCAGTGAATGAATGTCACTGCAAACATTTAAATAGAGCATATAGCATAGCATCTAAAATGGTCAGTACAACCTCAGGAAGTTACCTGAACAGCACCGCCCTCTAGTGGCAGGCGTCTGCAGAACAGTCACTCAATCATCAGTCAGAATTATACATTTAACTAAGAATAGCAAAGTGAAACTGACCTTGGACCTTCAAAATAAATGAATGAATAAAGTGAATAAATACTAAATACACAAACCTGAAGATTTGAAGAAAATTCTTTCCTTCCAAATTCCCCCTTTTTCTTTTCACAGCGATGTCAAACATTCCATTCAACGTTGCTTTACATAAAACAACAGGTGCATGAATATCTGCAGCAGATCAAAGCAACATTCACACAGAAAACTAATGACAATAACAGTAATGACACCAACCACACGACTGCTAATAATGACCAACGTGACATCAGTGACCAAAAATGAGAATTTAATTCATGAAGTTGTTTACAAAATACAAGGAAACATTTCAAACGATGTTTCCCCATTAAAAACAAAGATTTTGCAGAAAAATGTTGCACTGCTGCTGGTTTTTTGCCCTGTACTGTGTTTTGCCCTGGTTTTTTTTTTGCCCTGGTCCAATCAGTTTGGGACCTTATGAAAACAAAAACAAAACAATTTGAAGGTGAGGGCAAGAAATGATGTTGATGTTTCTTTTCTGACTAATTGGCAACAAGTAAAAACATTTATGAGCACCGAAATCAAATCCAGAAAACTCCCGACGGGAAGGAGGGAACATTTTCCATCTTCCTGTCTGGCGAGGCTAACATGCTAACACTAGCCTTGCTGATCTGTCCCCCGATTCAGCTCTCCATAAAAAAACAAAGAAAAAAAACACCAAGTTAGAATATTCCTGATAGAGGAAAAGTACTTAAAAGAGAGAGAGAGAGAGAGAGACAGAGAGAGAGAGAGAGAGAGAGAGAGAGAGAGTGAGAGACTCAACAGTGCCAGTTTGGTTGTGCTGGACCTGGACTTGGCCACAGGGGGGCAGAGTTAAAAATCTCACCCATATTCACATCAGTGAACCCGGACGTACTCCCATATTCAATAAAAAAAAGAAAAGAAAGAAGTCATTTTCACAAATAATCTGCAGGTCTCTTTTGCACCAGAGCTGAAAACACGACCAACAAGTTTTGTCCCGGACAAGTGTTTTTTGCAGAACCTTGGAAAAGACCCGGTGTGGCACCAGGGGGCGCTAGTCCTCCCAGGCGAAGTCGAAGGGCTGGAAGAGTTCCCTCAGCTGCCTGCAGGTGTCCTCCTCCTCCTCACGGCTCTGCTTGCACTCCTTCC
This sequence comes from Thamnaconus septentrionalis, assembly GCA_009823395.1. Lineage (NCBI taxonomy): Eukaryota > Metazoa > Chordata > Actinopteri > Tetraodontiformes > Monacanthidae > Thamnaconus > Thamnaconus septentrionalis. Next base: position 29,429,304 of record CM020502.1, on the reverse strand, counting down.
AGTCGGCTCGAGTCGGCATGTTGAGGACGGCCTCGCTGGCCAGCACCTCACTGACACACACACACACACACACACACACACACACACACACACACACACACACACACACACACACCTGAATAAGCATAAAAATCGAAGGGTTTCCATAGAACGTCCAGAACGTGGGTGACCAACACGGCCACCAGGTGGCGCCCCACCAGTACCACACGAGTTGCTCCATGCAGGCCTGTGCTAAAAAATAACACAACTCAGTGGGCTGTGTCTGAAATGTCATTTTCTTCTGTTGCATTTATATGGATTTGAAAATGACCTTAAACATAATAAATATGAATATAAATATCAATACTTGATGTTACATGAAGTCCTGAGAAGTTGAGGTGAACTCTGATGAATAAAAATAGTGTTGAATATTGATGTTATCTGTATTGAGCCTTGTTAAGTCATTGTTGATTATGATTGAGAGAAATCAATGTGATCAGTGTGGTCACGATGATAAGCCTCATTGACAATAATTATTTCAGAAGAGTGGCACCAAAGCGGCTGCCCCTGGTCTGACTCAGTGGCCATGAAGCAGCTCTCAGCTCTCAGGCCTGCCTTTTTGAAAAGAAAAAACCCTCTGCTGCCCCCGTGTGGCCGTCGACAGTCCTGTATCTCACCGTCCAAACTGCAGGGGGAAGTGTTTCTGCACCCGGTGGTAGAGCTTCTCTCCAGAGTCCAGCTCCACATAGAAGTAGGGCGTCCCCGGGGGCGCGATCTGTGCACGTGCACACACACACACACACATTAACAAAAATGAGTGGTGATTTCACACCTCTGTACCTGCTGGAGATCTAAGGATGGATGGTTGCAGGGTGTGTGTGTGTGTGTGTGTGTGTGTGTGTGTCCTACCTGCTTGAGGTCTGTGTGTTCAGGGATCTCCATCAGCTCCATCTGCTGCTCCTGAGCCTGGACCATGAAGGCCTCCTTGATGTCGTCGGTGGCGCAGCGGTCCAGAGGAACTGGAACCACCTGACACAAGACAGCCAAGCAGACGAGCTGATTGGCTGCAGCCATGGCTGTGTGTGTGTGTGTGTGTGTGTGTGTGTGTGTGTGGGTGTGGTCTGACCTGCAGCTGCAGGTGCTGGCTGCGGTAGTTCCTCTCGAAGAGCACGCAGCGCTCCCCGCGGCTCTTGTAGAAGCTGCGCAGCGCCGCCTTGTACCGGTCCATCTCCTGCAGAACCTCGCCGCTCAGCTCCACCACCGACTGGTAGTGGCCGATGGGCAGGATGAGCACGTGGCGAGGGGTCAGGGCGCCCTTGGCCAGCGCCACGTAGCACTGAGGGGGAGCACGCACGCACACACACGCGCACACGCACGACTCAGCAGCAGTACACCCGCAGTACCAGCTGGAGGCGCTGAAGGTCTCCTTCTACTCACGTGCGACCCGATGCTGATGACCAGGTGTTTCTCCACCTCGGGGCTGGCCAGGCAGAACCAGCAGGGACCCGTCGGCTGAGCTGAGCACAAAAAGACCATCACCACACAACATTATATATATATATATATATATATATATATATATATATATATATATATATATATATATATATATATATATATATATATATATATATTATTTTTTTAATTCCTTTTTTCGAAAAAAAGAAAGAAAAAAGTCAAACTGCCCAGGAAGCTGCGACCCAATCTAAGCAACTGTGACCCACTTTTGGGTCGCAACCCACCAGTTGAGAAAACCTGATTTAAATTGTGCTTTAAATTTAAAATTTCTCAACCAGAGGGGTTGGATGGGGAGGGGGAGTCCACGGACCCCTAGTGGTGCGTGGGTGTAACTGCAAGGGGTCGGCCAAAATAAAATAAAACATCCATCTGACATTTAAAGAACTAGAATTATTTCATCTTATTAACTGTCTAAAAAACCCCAGAAGGTCACATGACTTATTGAATTAAATCAATAATTCATGGTTTAACTATAAACCTCACGGCCGTTTGTGTTGTTAGTTACTGCATGACACCGTCAACACACAACCTCAACACCACCTGCGTCCTTTTCAAAATGTTGAGCGCCCCCTAGTGTTTCAATGGGAATACGCAATTCCATTCTCGACAAATTATTCCATTGTGAAATTTTGGCAGGAAAGTGAAAAAACTTTGAAGGTTGTGGAAGTTTCAGACTGCAGTGATATAATGCAGTGGGATCCACCAAGGTTGAGAAGCACTGCTTCCAAGGAGCCTCACTGGCTGCCTGCGAGCTCAGCCTGCTAGTGCTACGCTACATGTAGCATGCAGCGCTCCTTACGGGGTCTGCGAGGCTGTTTGGCCCCCTGCTGGTGGTGACCGTCGCCGTCTCGTCCTCGTCCTCCTCCGTCCCAGTGCCTCTTGCCGCCGCCGCGGCCCCGCTGGCCTCCGGCGCCGCCCTGCTTCCTGCCCAGGTCGAAGAAGAACTGTGCGGCTGGCTCCTGGACGACAGGAAGGAGGAGGTCAGTGTCCCTGCAGCAGCAGCAGCAGCAGCAGCAGCAGCAGCAGCAGCAGCAGCTCAGAACTCCTGCAGAAGGTTGCTGCTGTGGTCCCCACCTCCTCCTCAGTGCTGCTGGTGTTGAAGTTTGTCCTCTGCTGCTTGCTGTTCTTGTCCTTGGCAGCCAGTCTGTAGGGGTTCTCCGTCACGTCCTGCGGCTGCTTCACCAGCTCCGACGGCTCCATGCTCTTCATGGGGACGATGTTGAAGGCATACAGATACTGGAGGGCGGCGGGTGGGGAAAGTAGAACACACACAATTATATCAATTATTAGTTGCTCTTATATGTTAAATTGCTTTTATCTATAATTTTCTCCGTTCTTACGGCCATGTGGGTAAACTGGTTTGGTGACAATGCTGTTGAATCGAATTGAATCAAGATTTACACACTGACTTAATAGAAGATAAACTGCTCATTTGTGTTATTTTGTTGTTGTAACCTTCGGGGAGAAAAAGGGCAGCTGGTCAAAGGTTTGATTTTGTTGTCATTTTATTGTAACAACACTAATTCTGGAACAACCTGATGGTGAATTAATGTTGAAACTAAACTGGACGGGCCTGGATTCGGGGCCATAATGAACATACACAACCTCATAATTGCTGAACCTGTCTTTACATCAATGCAATCAGCTGATCAGCGGCGTTAATATATATATTTTTAAATCAAACGTTATACAAACTGCACTATGTTTAGATTACATTATTTGCCTTATTATTAATAACACTGGTGTGCACTGCATCCACTTTTGAATAGAGAATCATTTCCATTGAGAATCGTTTGAATTGAATCGTGACCTCAAGAATGGGAATTGAATCGTGAGTCATCCAAAGACTGGCGACCCCGACAGACCCACATGGACCTTGACAGAACCTGGCAGACCTGGCAGACCCTGACGACCTGGACAGACGCTGACAGACCCACATGGACCTTGACAGACCCTGACGGACCCTGACGGACCCTGACGGAACCCGAAAGACCTACATGGACCTTGACAGACCCTGACAGACCCTGACAGACCCACACATGAACCTTGACAGAACCTGACAGACCCTGACAGACCCTGATGGACCCACATGGACCTTGACAGACCCTGACAGAACCCGAAAGACCCTGACGGACCCTGACGGACCCTGCAACAACAGTCGACCTTGTGGCCGCAGATCGCTGCCTCCACAGACTTGGGTACGAACCTTCTTCTTGGCGGGGTTGTTGACGGCGGCCAGGGCGATGAAGCGGGTGACGTGCTGGGCGTTTTCCTGCAGCACCACGTGATTCCTGAACGCAGTAACACAACCAGGTGTCAGCAGCAGCAGCAGCAGCAGCAGCAGCAGCAGCAGCAGCAGCAGCAGCACAGACATACCTGTATGGAAGCCTTTCGTAGTTGACGCCCTCTAGTGCAGCAAAGTGGTAGCGCGGTTTGAGACGGTTGGCCAGCTGGGCCACGGCGCTGCTGCCGCACGACTTTGTGTTGATTTCCTGCTGCAGGGAGCAAAGACACACACACATCAATAAAATAACACCCCACCCCTCCCCCACCAGACCTCTCCCGCACCAGTAGTTACCGGGTTGTTTGCGAAGTGCCACACCCCTCGAGGCCACTGCGACGTCAGCAGGATGTCCACGCCGCGGAACTTGGCACCACTGCTCAGCGGCTCCACCAGCGCCGCCAGGTCCTGGGAGCTGAAGCAGTGGGCCGGCGCCGGCTCCTGCACGGCCTCCCGCCCGCTCACGTACGCCACCTGCAGGCCCGACACGCCCGTGAAGACGCCGCGCCGGCCTGGAAGCAGGAAAGAGATGAAAAATAAGAATAAAGATAAACAACTCCACTGACACAAGGCTGCTCGCTGAAACAGGAAGTGAAAAAGTTTCCTGCTGCTGCTTACTCAGTGTGTGTGTGTGTGTGTGTGTGTGAGTTGCTGTCCACTGAAGAATGCTATCGTTTAAGATTCAAGATTTGCGAGCGTAACAAAAACTTTGACGAGCCTCTCGGCTTTCACAGAGAGAGAAAAATAGAAACATCCATGCAAGTTTTTTCTCTTCATAGAAACACAGCAGAGGTGAGTGAGTGTCACCCAGGTAGGTGATGTTGTCGGCCAGCTCGCAGCCATCACTGCTGGGGTAGCTCTTCACCGTCTCCTGGCTCGTCGCTCCCAGGACGTAGGTGTGGATGGGAGCTGAGGAGGCCCAAAAATCAATTAACCAAAGAATGAATGAATAATTAAATACATACATATAGATCTACACATACACGTGTGTGATATATACACGATTAATCGCAGTTAGGTAGCCAGTTAAGAGCTTCTCGAGGGGGGAGGAGGACTACGGTACCCAAGAGGCGCCAACCCGGAAGCATGAAAGAGGGAAATCGATTTTCAGATTTTCCTCTATTTAACATCGTTACGACTAAAAAAATAATAATCTGATTTCGATTTAAAATCGATTAATCGCACAGCCCTAGTATAGAGGATTACTAGAATACTGGAGTCATTAACAGTCAGTTGAAATGGCCGGTGACCTGGAGTGACCGCTCTCTACCTTTCTTTGCTCCACTCTTGTACTGCCGCCACTCCTCCTCGGCCTCCGCTGTCGTCCCGAAAAACTGGCCGACGCACAGCAGCAGCTGCAGCAGCAAACAGAGGGGAGCAGCAGAGATCAGGGCGGGGGAGGGGTGAGGGAGGAGGGGTGGGGGTGGGGGTGGTGGTGGTGGTGGGGTCGTAAGGAGAGTCGCTCACGTCAAACTGTCCCGTCTTCTTCTGGATGGCCTGGACCCGGTTGAAGAGAGCGCCGAGCCGCCCTTCCACGTCGCCACACGCCAACCTGCGCACACACACAGTGGACAGAATGAACTTAGAATTAAACTTTAAGAGGGAAACAGTGAGTGTGCAGGTCAGCATGGATACTCTGTCCGTGAACTGATATTTAAACAACATTTTCAGGGAAGGACAAAACAGTAACACTTTCCTTCTCATTCAGAGCTACGTTTTGAAATATTTTTTTTTTGGACATTATTGTCTAAGCACAAAACACATCTACATAACTGCTTATCCCCAAGTCATGTCAGATATCTGTTCTTTGCTCACACTGCATGCATTCTGTGCATTATAAGCTTGAGTTACTCTTCAATTTCTTTAGATTTTTTTTCTCCATCTTTCTATAACGTCCTGATTAGTATTCGCAAAGGTGAAACTACACTGTACGAATTGATAGTTGCAATGACAACAACACACTGATCCATTCATAAATCTGTGCAAAGACATATTTATGCGGGGCGCTTTTAAATTCAACGTAACCGGACTGACTGAATTGGACCTCTTTATCGAGACTTTATCTCGTCGATGTTTCAGAACAACTTCCGAACTTTCCTGCTGAACTTAGTGAGCCTAACGCCGCCAGTCAGACAGGAGACTGTTGGAGCAACAGTGTTGGAACAACAGTGTTGGAGCGCTCTGTGGATGTTTACACCAATGCGACGTTAACACGCGGAAAAAAAACATTGAAAATCAGCCACGACTTCAACTGGAACCTTTACGGCAAGAAACCTCGCTATAGACGACGTTCGAACAACGGCTTCATCTTACACTTTCAGAGGCTTTCCCTCCATTCTTGGGCCGCCTTCGAGCGAATATGTGCAGGTTCGGATGTTTGCAGCTTCCGCGGCCCGTCCCACTCTGAAATGTGTCCGGGTAACACACACGTGGAAACCGATCCGATTCGAGCAAAACGCACATTACGAGTTTTGAAAAAATAATTAAAACGTTCATCTTCAGTCGACTGTCATCGCACTGAGCTTTTAGTTGTTGAGGAAATTTAAGCGATTTTCGAGATGATAGATAATTTGTGGTTTTCAGCCGGACATATTTTTAAGATGGAATTAACTGGTTGCCAGGTTCGATTCAAATACACACATTTAATAGCATTGGACACAGACACACACAAACATTATTATTATTATTATTATTATTATTATTATTATTATTATTATTATTATTATTATTATTATTATTATTATTATTATTATTATTATTATTATTATTATTATTATTATTATTATATTATTATTATTATTATTAAAGACACAATGGTACACACACACACACACACACACACACACACACACACACACACACACACACACACACATGATTTTATTATTTTGTATTAAATTAATACATTCTTAAAAGTCTTATTAGGAATCTGTATTTAAGTTTTGCAATTAGACTTTCACAGATCTGGATTCAAAACGAATAACAACTAAAACTTTAAAACTTGAAATAAAAATATGATGATTGTTCTAAAAATAAACACACACCTTTAGTCGTAGCTGGTGGAACAAAACAAAATACACAATTCAAACCCCGTTCATTTGTACCTCCATTCATACAGGATAAATGCAGAACAGAAATCTTAGCGAAACTACTGTTTACGCAAACCGTGTCCAACCTGGCAACCCAGTGGCCTGCGAACGGTGGAGCCTCATCCTGGCACTTCCCTTCATCCTGGTCACTGCCAAGTCCCCGGACCAAAAACAGGAAGTAAGTAACCAAATCAAAAGTCAAAATCGCTTTGTGGCGGCGAATGGGAGCCCGGAGTGTCTCCGAGAGCTCCGAGTGAGGGCGAAAAAATAATTCTGTGGATGAAGTGCAGAAAGCACACAGACGGCTAGAGCTTCGCCTTGGCTACTAACATGGCGCCCGACGTTTTTGGATTGTCTTTTGGCGGGCTAGCTGTCTGATGCTAACTGTTAGCACCGGCGCTCCAGCAGCACCTAGCCGGACGAAGCCTCTCCTCACTGGGGCAGCATCTTCATCATCATGGTGCCCTCTCATGGTTCATGTCTAATGTCACGTTGCTGTGACCGTCATTGTCGTTTAATAGTCTGATGAGTTCTGGTTCTGCAGTACCCGCACAGCTCCAAGTCGGGACGCAGCGGAACCCGGAGCGGAACTCCGTTTGTGGTTGTGCAGGCAACAAACCAGAATAAACCTGCTTTAAATGATAGGGCAAGCTAATGAAAAAGATCCAAGATGTAATTCGGCTCACTGACCAATTCAGAATTAATTACAGAATAAATTATTATTATTATCATTATTATTACTACTATCTGTCAAAATACTGTATGGAAAACAAAACATTTGAAATGTCATTATTTCCACACACCTGTTTGAATGGATTCTGATTTATTTATTTTTACATGATGTCAGCAGTCATTTTTCTAAACCTGGTAACCAATGACATCACTACACTTAAATAAAATGGCATCAAAACTCTCATTTTTATAATTTCTGAACCATTTCTAAATGATATTTTCATTCTTGTTTAAGAAATCACACTTAAATGTAATGTAAATTGGAAATTCTAAATATATAAATACAAATATAAATTGTCATATTCGATTTGTATTATATTTCCAAAAAAAACATGCGTGTGCATTTGTGTGTTTCTCCCACCTTCAGGTGTCTGATGAATTTAGAAGCAGCAGAACAGGAGGAGGAGGAGCAGCTGGAGGAGGAGGAGCAGCTGGAGGAGCAGCAGCAGCAGGAGGAGCAGCTGGAGGAGACGGAGCTGGAGACGGTCAAGTCCGTCAGACTGACTCAGGACCAGGATGGAAGCATCATTCTGCACTGTCCAACACAGGGTGGGTGGACCAACGCGCACACACACACACACACACACACACACACACACACACACACACACACACACACACACAAACACCACTTTGCAGGCCTACTCGGCTTCACTCCAAGTTTGCATTTGAACTGCAGTAGCTGTGATGTAACCACTAGAGGGCAGCCAGCTAGTTGACTGTGTGTGTGTGTGTGTGTGTGTGCAGATGAGGACTCGGAGCCCCTCCAGAAGAAGCTGCGTGTTCAGCAGGAAGACTCCGTCGTGCCTCAGTTCTCCGTCGTCTCGCTGCCCAGTGAGTCCACCTGCTGTTGCCGCTCTGGTTTCTTTCTGCCCAAAAACGCCTCCTTCCTGTTCGTCTGAAGCGCCACTTCCTGTCTCTGTCCTCTCCCGTCAGTGTCGGAGAGTGACGAGGGCTTTGAGGTGACCATGACGGCCACGTCAGAGGGCCAACTGTCTGAGGGCCGGGTGGCCCAGATCCAGGTTCTTCTTCTTCATGAGTTCTTCCTGACTGATATTACGAGGGATTAAATGTTTTATTTATTTAGATTTTTAAGTTATTTATTTATCTTTCTTTTTATCGTATCCTTGTGGATAAATTGTAATAAAATTGTGGTTATAAAAATAAAAAAAAATCTTCTTCTTCTTCATCTACTCCTCTTTACAAACAAAGAGCTGAATGCGCTCCTAAAATGTGTGTATGTTTGTGTGTGTGTGTGTAGATCCTGCAGGAGGAAGAGGAGGAGGAGGAGGGCGAGGGCTCGCTGTGCGACCAGAAGAGCGACGTCACTCCGGTCAGTCAGGCCTGGTTCACCACCAAAGAAGACAAAGACACGCTGGCCAACAAAGGTCAAGCATCACTGCTGCTGCTGCTGTTTAACATCCATCCACCTTCAATAGCTGCGCACCTGCCTGAGCTCAGGGTGTCGGGGACCAGTGGCCACTTTATTAGGGCCACAAGCATTCACACTCGCAGGCAAGTTTTTTAAAGGTGTTGACTGTGGTTGTGGTGCAGGTCACCGGTGGAAGCAGGGCATGTGGTCCAAGGAGGAGATTGACCTTCTGATGAGCAACATCGATCAATACGTCAAGGTGCTTCCTGTCACCACCCGACACCAACCTGCCTTTGGTCTGCTGCCCCCTACTGGACCAACTGTCTGTCTGTGCAGGGCCGAGGTATTGACGACCCTGCTGAGGTCATCTTTGAGATGACGAAGGAGGAGAGGAAGGACTTCTACCGCTCGGTGGCGCTGGGCCTCAACCGGCCGCTCTTCGCCGTCTACCGCCGGGTGCTGCGCATGTACGACAACCGCAACCACGTGGGCAAGTGAGTGCACCGCCAGCAGGAGGCGCTAGAGGGCGGGGGGGCTGCGACACACAGACTGTTGTAAGGTTGACCTGACCTTCTCCTGTTGTTCTGTTCCAGGTACACCCCCGAGGAGATCGACAAGCTGAAGGCGTGAGTGGCTCCTCCTTGCCCTGCTCCTCCTTTTCTCCACCTCCACCTTCTCCTCCTCAACCTCCCCCGCCACCTTCCTCCTCTTACTCCTCCTCTTCCTCCTCCTTTTCCTCATTCTCCTCCTCCTCTGCCTGCTCCTCCTCTTCCACCTCCTTTTCCTCCTCCTGCTCCTCCTCTTCCACCTCCTCCTTTTCCTCTACTTCCTCCTCCTCCTAAACCTCCTTCTCCCCTTTTTCCTTCTCCACCTCTGCTTTTTCCTCCTCCTTCTGTTCCTCCTTCTGTTCCTCCTCCTCCTCCTGTTCCTCATTCTCCTCCTCCCCCTCCTTTCCCTCCACCTCCTCCTCAACCTCCTCCTTCCTTCTCTTCCTCCTCCTCTTCCTGCTCCTCCTCCTTTTTTTCAACCTCTTCTTCCTCCTCCACCTCCTCCTTCTCCTCCCTCTTCCTCCTCCTCCTTTTCCTCCTCTTCCACCTCCTCCTCCTCAACCTCCTCCTCTACCACCTCAACCCCCTCCACCTCTTCTTCTTCCACCACCTCCTCCTACTCCTCCACCTCTCTCTCTTCTGTTCCTCCTGCTCCTCCTGCTCCTCCTCCTCCACATTCTCCTCCTCCCCCTCCCCCTCGTCCCCCTGTCGTGTCGCCCCCTAGTGGTTGTTCCTCTCTGAAGCAGTGTGTGTCTCCGCTCTCAGGCTGAGGGAGAAACACGGCAACGACTGGGCGACCATCGGGGCGTCGCTGGGCCGCAGCGCCTCGTCCGTCAAAGACCGCTGCCGCCTGATGAAGGACACCTGCAACACAGGTCAGCCCCGCCCAGCCGCCGTGAGCGCCCAGCCACGGCTAACCGCTAAGCTAACGCCCCAGCGCTTCTTCTTCCCCTGGGACAGGGAAGTGGAGCGAGGAGGAGGAGCGGCGCCTCACGGAGGTGGTGTACGAGATGGCGGGCGCGTCGCCCGGCTCGGCCGTGACGGCGGGCGTGTCGTGGGCCACGGTGGCCGAGAGGGTGGGCACCCGCTCGGAGAAGCAGTGCCGCTCCAAGTGGCTCAACTACCTCAACTGGAAGCACAGCGGAGGAACGGAGTGGACCAAGGAGGACGACCTCAACCTCATCCACAGGTGGGTGCTGGGGTGGAGCGGTGAGCGCGGGCGTCTCGGTGCTCCTCACTAAGCTGCTGCGTCTCCTGCAGGATCTCTCAGCTGGAGGTGAAGGAGGAGAACGACATCAGGTGGGAGGAGCTGGCGGGAGGCTGGAGCAGCGTGCGCTCCCCCCAGTGGCTGCGCTCCAAGTGGTGGAGCATCAAGAGGCAGGTGGCCAATCACAAGGAGATCCCCTTCAGCGGTACACACACACACACACACACACACATACGCACACATACGCACGCAAACACACACAGCTGACTGCTAACCTCTGGTGCTCCTCCACCTCCTCCTCTCCTCCAGTCCTCCTGAAGGGCCTCCACGAGGTGGTGTCCTCCTCCTCCTCTCAGACGTCAGCCGGCCAGGGAAGCCCCGCCCCCTCCTCCTCCTCCTCCCTCCAGATCCGACTCACTCGACTGGAGGAGAACAGCAGCAGCGGTGGCAGTCCCGCCCCCAGCCCGGTGGCGGCGCTGCAGATCCCCGTTCAGATCCCACTGCAGATCACACATGTTGGTGAGAGTCACCTCCTCTTCCTCCTCCTCCTCCTCCTCCGACTGAGTCGTTGTGGGTCAGCATTGTGGTTGTGATTCTACTTCCTGTCTCTGTCAGACTCCTCAGCAGGCGGAGGTGGAGACGGTGAAGCCATCACGCTCAACTCCAGCGCCCTGCAGACCTTCGAGATACTTTCTGTAAGTTCAAAGACTCGCAACAATGTGAAGCCGGGTGCGCGTGGGTGTGGGCAGGAAGCAGGAAGTGAGCGTGCTGTGCGTGGCTGTTGCAGTCGTTCCAGCTGCAGCCCACCAGCACCCCGGGGACCTTCTACCTGCAGACCACCTCTCCCAGCGCCACCACCGGCCTGCCGCTCAGCACCGTCAGCCCCTCGCCGCACCAGCACATCATCCTCCACAGCCTGGCCGTGAGTCTCCCTCCGCCCACCGCTCCACCTCCGACCCCCCCCCCCCCCCACGACTCTCCTCCTCTCCCCCCGGCAGGCGGACGGACTCTGCTCCAACGACGGCGTCATCATCCAGACCGTCACCTCTGACCCTGCGTCCGCCGCAGACACTCTCAGCCAATCGCAGCTGGTGGTGGCCGCCGACCAGGGGCAGAGCCAGGACCACCAGCTGGCCGCCACCAGTCTGCTGGAGGGCTCAGAGGGCGTGGCCACGGAAACCCAGGAGCCAATCACAGACCACTTCTCGCACAAGGTGCAAACTCAGGCTTTCACAACGGTGCTTTTAATTTGAAAAGAAAGAGAAAAAAAAACAAGGTCTGCTGCTCACCACACTTGTGTGTGTGTGTGTGTGTGTTTGTGTGTTCAAGGAGCTGAGTTCACCTTCTGTTGAGGCTCCAGTGGTGCATTCTGGGATAGCAGAGGGCACCGTGCTGATTGTGTCACCTCCCAACATCAGCAGCACGCTGACAGGTAACACACACACACACACACACACACACACACACACACACACACACACACACACACACACACACACACACACACACACACACACACACACACCACTGTCACTGTCACACCAACAGATCCCATCCTGGAGAACCAGGACGGCTCCGACTGAGCCCACCTGCTTCCTGTCGCTCCCTGATGACATCACTTCCTGTGGACAAACTGTGTGAAGGAAACAGAAGGACTGAGCTGTGTGTGTGTGTGTGTGTGTGTGTGTGTGTGTGTGTGTGTGAGAGAGAGAGAGAGAGAGAGAGAGAGAGAAGCCCTGGATGCAATGTGAACTCTGTGTCCCAGTGGACATGAAGGAAAACCTTTGGGACGCCTGTTTTTCTCATTATGATGTAATTATTATAATAAAAATATTTCAGTTTTTGACACTTTTTTTTAAACCAGGATGTGATTGACTCTTCCACATTGCACAGATGGTCGGTTTTTTTGGATGTTCTTTGAGGCATTTATTTATATCTTTGTGAAATACAAGGAAAATACTGTCAACAATATTGTCAATCTTTCTGCTCATAAGTCTTATTTGTTATTTATATATATATATATTTACATTGAATAGATTTTTATTAACTTAAGTACTTAAGTACTTCTCCGCTTTGGACACAAAGTGGCTGCGAGCCCGAATGAAGAGTCACGAACACGTAAAAACAGCTTGTAAATAACAATAATCATAATAAAATAATCACGATGTGAAGATTGCAGTGAAACGAGGCAACGCAGCAACGAATCCTTTTGTCGTCACACTTCCTGCTTCATTGTGACACTTCCTGCCAGAGCCAAGTGCCATTCTGAGGTCCGCAGAGACACAACCTCTGAGTTAGTTCAGCTCGCTCAGCTAGTTGGCTCGCTGAGCACTTCCTGGTGTGTAGAAACACACCTGGCGTGACGCCGTGTGTTCTCAGCTGCAGGACCAGGCCACACACACACACACACACCACTAGGCCACGCCCACACCGCCTTTCAGGCACTACTTCTGCAAATGTTCAGAGATCAGAGGGGGCGGGGCTAAAGGCTCCTGTACCGTCTCTTTAAAAGCTGAGGGGGCGGAGCCAAGGTTTGGTCATCTTCAGTCAATCAGAGAGCGCAGCGCCACCACCAGGCCCAGCGCCACACACAGCCCCGCCGCTTCCGGCCGGACCCCGCCCCCTTCCAGGAACAGTGAGTTGTTACAGGAGGGGGAGGGGCGGGGCCGGAGGGGCTTGGCCAGTGTAGGGGGGGCGGCGGCCCGTCGCAGCAGGAAGTCGTGGCGCAGCGCCGAGTAGCTGTCGGGGCCGTAGGGCACGTCCAGCGTCTCCGTCAGCGGCTGGTGGTCGGCCAGACTCACCTGTCAATCAAACAAAGGTGGGCGGGGTCAGGCCAGAGCCAGCCAACCAACGGCAGCCGGCGGCACTGCAGGGGTGTTACCGTCAAGCTGTAGCGGCCCGGCAGCAGCAGGCGGAAGTACTCGCCGTGGCGGTCCGTCCTGAAGGGGCACAAGTTGCTGCGACCTCTGACCTCCACCAGGGCGTTCGGGGCCGGGACGCCGTAGCTGTCCAGCACACGACCTTTGACCCCTGCACACACACACACACACACACACACACACACAGATGTGATGAAGAAGAAGGGCGAGCCTGTGTTGATCGCAGACAGACAAACAGGCAGGCAGGCAGACAGACAGACAGACAGGTGGACATACAGACAGGTGGACAGGCAGGCAGACAGACAGACAGACAGGTGGACAGACAGGCAGGCAGACAGAAAGACAGGTGGACAGACAGATAGACAGACAGGTGGACAGACAGGCAGGCGGACAGACAGGTGGACAGACAGGCGGACAGACAGGTGGACAGACAGACAGACAGGTACGGACCCAGGTGGACCTGCTGGATGAAGGCCAGCAGTGACTTCCTGTTCTCCTCCCACAGGGCAGGAAGTTGGTCAACAGGGGGGAACTTGCAGCAGGAGAGCTCCAGGGTGACCTCCAGACACTGAGACCACACATAGTTATAGTCCTGCATCCCACCTGGAGAGAGAGAGAGAGAGAGAGAGAGAGAGAGAGAGAGAGAGAGAGAGAGAGAGAGAGAGAGAGAGAGAGAGAGAGAGAGAGAGAGAGAGAGAGAGAGAGAGAGAGAGAGAGAGAGAGAGAGAGGGAGAGAGAGAGAGAGAGGGAGAGAGAGAGACAGAGAGAGAGAGAGAGAGAGAGAGACACACACACAGTTCAAGTACAGGAAGTAAATGTCTTGCTGCCCTGTGGCCACTGGCCTGCTGCTGCTGCTGCGGCGCCCCCTGCTGACCTGCCAGTGGGTACCACTGGTATCCGTTGGTGATGCCGTCCGGGAAGGGCCGGGTGTCGTAGCAGCTGTGGCCGTGGTGCATGGAGCTGTGGTTGTAGGAGTACACCTTGGCCAGGTGCACAAAGACGTCGTGGTCGGGGCTGAGGCTGGCCCCGCCCACCTGCTCACTGCCTGCACACACACACACACACACACACACACACAGAGGAACAGACTGGTATTTCATTCATTCTTTTTCTAAAGAGTCTGCAGGTGAATCGAGATTAAAACAAACAAACAAACAAACAAAAACCCAATTCAATTTATCATGTGTGTTCTACCAGCAGAGGGTGCCATTGCCTCAAAGACGATCATGTGTATTGGAAAATGCATTTTTTTTTAAAGAAATCATTTTCATTGCAAATGAAAGCTTCCGTCATAGAAAAGGAATCTGGCTTCTCACCACCGTTGCCGTTGTCATACGGGTAACTGGCCACTAGGGCGCCGCCGTGGAGGTTGGCCGACAGGACAAAGCTCTCCGTCTGCAGCCAGTCCATCACCGCCTGCACCTGAACGCATCACAGAACAAACTGGTCTTCATCTCTCTCTCTCTCTCTCTCTCTCTCTCTCTCTCTCTCTCTCTCTCTCTCTCTCTCTCTCTCTGTCTCTCTCTCTCTCTCTCTCTCTCCTGTTTCCTATTTTTTTTCCCCAGCAACAGGACGTGACCTCACCTCGGCCTCCCGCCGCCCCTCCCCGCCCTGCTGGTTGGCGAAGGCGTCGGGGAAGTTCCTGTTCAGGTCCACACCGTTGTGGTTGTACCTGCAAACAAGAGGCAGAGGTGCAGTACCTGACTGGGCCAGCAGGGGGAGTAGCTCACACTGCCAGCGG
Source organism: Thamnaconus septentrionalis (assembly GCA_009823395.1). Classification (NCBI taxonomy): domain Eukaryota; kingdom Metazoa; phylum Chordata; class Actinopteri; order Tetraodontiformes; family Monacanthidae; genus Thamnaconus; species Thamnaconus septentrionalis. Next base: position 29,413,958 of record CM020502.1, on the reverse strand, counting down.
CTCGCAAGCCACTCCCTTTTATGGTATGGAAAGAGGTGACCTGACAGAGGTTGTGTGCGCCCATACACACTCACACACACACACACACACACACACACACACACACACACAAGTACACACACACACACACACGGCTCATTAAAAGAAGGTTAAACATTGACACTTTTTACTTGCTTTTTACCATGACTCCTGTGTGTGTGTGTGTGTGTGTGTGTGTGTGTGTGTGTGTGTCCTTATCAGAGTGTTTTGGGCGTTGAAGCGTCGCTTAGTTTGGTCTGAGCTCAGTGATTATGACTTGTGATAAGTGTCAGCAGCCTCACACACACACACACACACACACACACACACACACACACACACACACACACACACACACACACACACCGATGATCAGGCGCTTTTCCCACCGCTGGCTGGTCGGTGGACTGCAGTTGCTAATTATCAAAGCGACTTCCTGTCACAGCTGAAAAACTTGGAGTAAACAGGATGTGGAAAGAAACGCACAACTGGGAGCTGAATCGGCTAAAAAAAAAAAAATAGGTGTCGCACTATTTATAGGATTTAAAGGACCAGTGTGCCAGGTTTAACTCCCTCTGCTGGTCAGAAAGTGTCCATTTGTTTTCTCAGCGAGTCCACAAATTTGTAGTGTATCAGTGAAATGACCTGGCGTAGAAGCACAGTGGCGCCCCCTAGCGTTGCTACCGCTGCTCACGTCGGTCAATGCTAAAATCAATTCTGGCGATTTGCACTTTTTTCAAATGTTTTCACTCAATTACCTGCAGAGTTCACATGCTGGGTGGGGCCTTTAAATATCAAGGATGACTAGACGGGCGTGTGTGTGTGTGTGTGTGTGTGTGTGTGTGTGTGTGTGTGTGTGTGTACCTGCCCTGGCTGTACTGGCAGTCGGTGTCGGCGGCGTCGAAGCCGTCGGGGTTCATGCTGGGCAGGATGTGGATGCGCGTGCTGTCCATCAGGCGCAGCGCCCACGTCTGGTTGTCACGGTAACCGCGCAGCAGCTCCTCGATCAGCTGCAGCAGCAGGACGCGGCCCAGGACCTGCACGCACGCACGCACACACACACACACACACACACACACACAGACACAGACAGTTAATAAAGTTAATGGTGACTGGTGCAGCAGCTGATGGTGATGATTGACAGAGTGCCACGACTGAACAACCACCACAACAACAACGACGACGACAATAACAGATCCACACGCAGGAAGTGAGTCAATGAGGTGGCTCCTCCCCCTCCTGGTGGAGACAGCGGGTGAGGAAGCGATGTTGTGAGTCACGGCGCCGTGGCAACTCCAGACGGAACATCAGAGGAAAACTGCTTTATGAATGAAGACGAGCCGGCTGGGAGGTGTGTGTGTGTGTGTCTGTGTGTGTCTGTGTCCGTGTCTGCACACATGCCAGGACTGGCTCGACCTCCAGGCATTCTTCTTCTTCTTCTTCTTCTTCTTCTTCTTCTTCTTTCCTTCCACCCAAATGCTCCTCTGAAAGTCGTCGTTTTTCACAGCGACACACAAACACACAAAACACCAGATTGGCAGCAGATCTCTGCATTGCTTAGTGTGGGCGTGTGTGAAGTCGTCTTCTGCAGGGACTCGACTCGTATTTTTTTTTTTTTTTTAGAACAAAACTAAATCAAAAGCACATCAGCGGCGGCAGCGGCGGCGGCGGCGGCGGCGACGATGGGTCCCGACGGAGGAGTCGCTTGTTTTTCAGAATCCTGTCGAGTTTCTGTTGGTTTGTTCTTCCTGAAGATCAGACGACAAGCAGTGGGAGATCTGACTGGAGGTGTCTAGGATGGCCAGCAGGGGGAGCCGTGTGACGGGGCCGGGGGGTCAGAGGGGTCGGGGGGGCTGAGGGGGGGTCGGACGGGTGAGGAAGGGGGGGGGAGTTGGAGTTGAGAGTGACGGGAGTTCCGGACCAACGGCGTTCCTGCTCCTGACACAGCGGAATTCCTTTCCAGCTGTAATAACAGTCAACACACAGACACACAGACACACAGACACACAGACACAGACACACACACACACACACACCTGCACCAGAATTCAGCCCCACTGACTGCAACACAGAGGGGCAGAGATCCTCAAAGGCTGAGCTAGCGGCTAACGGCTAGCGGCTAACGGCTGCATATTGATGCTACTGCAGCAGACAACCATGCAGGCGTGAAGGATCATCAGCCGAGGGTCACATGACCAGCCACAACCTCGCTGGTTCTGACTAAATCACCAGCGTGTCCAACCTCCACGACAAATCCCACGTCTCCACTTCCTGTTTCACCGCTTCCTCCCCTCCTCCCCCTCCACAGTGCCATTGGCCCTCCTGTCAGCCAGGGGGCAGCAGACACTGTCACGACACTACCGTGTTGCAGCCAATCAGGATCAGCGGCTTGGTTTTCCCCAACAACCTGGCTGCCGCTGCGGTGGCCTCTCCCACGGGCAGGTCTGTGGGGGCAGGGGGGGGGCGGGGAGGGGGAGTCTGCTGGGGGAAAGGAGGGGGGGGGGGGTGAGTCTCCTCCATTAAATATTTACAAATTGGAAAAATGAGCCGTGTAAATATTTAACGAGGCAACCGCCGCCGAGAATAAGCGATCAGGACCGGGATGTGTGAACTCGGTGGGGGTGGGGGGCGGCGGGCAATGGGGGGTGGGGGGACATTTTGAACATTTGCCCTGCAGCCTGTAGGGGGTGCTGTGAGCAGAGCAATACAGACTTCTGCTGCTGTAAAACACACAGAAGTGACACTGAGCTCCAGGACACACCTTCACACTGCCCCCCCCCAGCTGTGTGTGTGTGTGTGTGTGTGTGTGTGTGTGTGTGTGTGTGTGTGTGTGTATGGGTTGAAAAGACTCCCTGGAACTTCTCTCTGCACCGACACACTCCGCTGACTCTCTTCAACTCCCTGTGGTTGTGTGTCTGTGTTGTGTGTGTGTGTGTGTGTGTGTGTCCAGGCATGACCGTCTATTTAAAGACGTTTCCGATGACTTTTCCCACACTCGCTCCCTCGCACACACACACACGCACACACACTGGTCGGCTCCCCTGAGGAGTTTTTCCCTCATTTTATTTGCTAATTTCTCCAGAATCTTGTGCTTGAAATAAAGACTCATTGTTTTTGTTTTTGAATAAACTCTATTATTTCCGACCAGTGGGGAGGGGGGGGGGGGGGTCGACGACGCACACCTCAGCAGTTCAAACTAAAAAAAAAAAAATATATATATATAATTCTTATTCCGTCCCCAGCAGGAGACAGTTGCTGCGGTCACTCCTTCACAATAAAAGCACTTGATGAGGTTTTCTTTTTCAATTTATATAGAAATATTTTAGTCCAAAATTCGGTGATGGTGTCGTACAAAGCAACATCTCTGCAGACCCCTCACATCCAGGACGCGGACTCTTTAAACTCCTCCCCCTCTGGACGGCGTTACTGAGCGCTACCAGCGGACACAGTGAATCCTCTTCACTGGTTTTCACTGCTAGCACTGCACTACTTTTTGACCACGCTCTACCTCCCACTGCTGCACCTACGCTCCTTATTTAAATTTCTTTTTACAGTGTATATATGTAGACTTGTATATATTTTTTTATATTTAGGTATATATTATATTTTTTATATAATGTATACTTGTATATATTTTTTCTTTTTTTTTCCACCACTGAGTTGTTCATTTGTTTAATTTCTTACTTTTGTTGACTATGTTTTTGTTTTGTTTTGTTGTTTTAACCTAAGTAGAGCGACCGGAGACAAACCGGAGTCGCATTCCCTGTTTGCCGTGCACAGACTTGCCCAATAAAGCTGATTCTGATTCTAATGAAGTGGATTCATTCGGCCGCCTGTTCACACTGACTGCAGACTCTTGGAAGTGGTTTCACTCCCTGTTTTACCGCAGCAGCGGCACACAAAGTCAACAAGAGCTTCCTTTCAGAACAAGAGCGCCGAAGAGTCCTCCACCCTCTGTCACACACACACACACACACACACACACACACACACACGATACTACCCCTCCCTCCTGACAGGAAGGGAGACTAAAGAGATCAACAAAAGCCATTCAGAGTGTGTGTGTGTGTGTGTGTGTGTGTGTGTGTGTGTGTGTGTGTGTCTGTTCACCTCGTTGCCATGCATGTTGGCCACATACTTGAACTCGGGGATGCCGGTGGCGTGGCTGCGAGGATGACGGCCCAGAGCCAACACCCACAGCTGCTGACCTGAGATACACACACACACACACACACACACACACACACACACACACACACACACACAAGTCAGCACTACCAGCAACTTTTGTGCGTGTGTGTTTCCACCCTGACTGGCGGTGGAACCCTCAACACACTTTGCACTGCGTTCCAGTTTTCCAGGGTTAGCATGAGGCTGTAAACACCGGGCTAACAGCGTTGTTAGCGTGTTAGCATGACGAGATGCTGCCGTCGTTGCCGCCGCAAAAACAAACAAACTCGGAATCTTCAACTTTTATCTAGAGGAGCCTTGTTGGGTTCAAGCCGAAACCCAACACACACACACACACACACACACACACACACACACACACACAATCACGCGACCTGAGTTTGAGACGGTCGAGGTGACACACAAACACACATCCATGGCTGCCTGGTTGGATGAGGGCCAGCTGGTGTCTGGATTAGAGCCCAGATTAGCCAAGTGTGTGTCTGTGTTTGTGTGATTAGCCGCCAGATTGTATGGTGCCTGTGTAACGTTGAAGTGACACGGCAGCCAACCATGACTCAGTCTGTGTGTGTGTGTGTGTGTGTGTGTGTGCCCGCCTCTTCAACTGTCTCATGTCTGCCGTACAGCATGGAAACATTCCAGAGGGTCGGCACACCTGGAGCTCTAATGGAGGGGGTGGGGCCACTTCCTGACTGCTTCTGTGGAGAGGACGCTGACGCATCCACCACACACACACACACACACACACACACACACACACACACACACACACACACACAGCTCCCCCCCAGAGCAGGCAGGCATAAATCTCATCTCTCAATTTTTTCTTTCAATGGCAACAAAATTGGGAATTCATGTGAGTGAATCAATGACTCGTTAAATTGACTGACTCACTGGGGAGTGAACCAGAAAAAAAGAGTTTTGTTCAAACTCCATACACAGGAAGAGACAGTGAGCGACCGCGTGAAGGCACTTCCTGTTGGGGGCGGGGCTTACCGAGGACGGAGCGGCCGATGCTGTACAGGTGTGCGACATCCGGGTTGGAGGCGTTGACCTGCTGCAGGTACTGCGCCACCTCCTGGTTGCTGTGGTAGCGGAACTCCAGCGCGGAGGCGGGGCTCGGCAGGAGGAGGAGGGGCAGGATGAGGCGGAGGGGCGGAGACATGGCTGCGCCCGTCGGGGTTGGGGGCTGCGGGGCACAAGTCGACGCTGATTGGTCTTTTAATTTCAATCTGCTTTGTTGGTGTCGACTGCTGCTGCGAGCAGTCAGCAGGGGGCAGCGCGTATATTCCCAAGGGTTTCCAGCGCATTTCCTATGGTTGTTTTATTTCATAAAGTTGCAGTAAGAGACTTATTTGTATGAAATTAATCAACGTTATGGAAATAATTTGTAAACAATCCAGCTGTCCACATGGTGTAAACATTTCACTTCCTTCCTTTGATATTTTATTTTATTTCTTTTGAATTCATTTCATTTCTTCTTTTTCTCGCTGCACTGTACCTGCTGCTGTAATGATGCATGTGGAATAAACAAAGGCATTCAATCTATTCTCCTTACTGAGGTCAGTGAGCCACGCTGGAGACACTGAGGACGCTGCCTTCGCCATGATAACACTTAGCATCACTAGCACGTAGCACACACCGGTGGGGCTAACGCTAGCGGCGCTAGCCAGTGCTCCCTGAGCTCCTATGGGCTCCCTGTTAAGAAGCAGGCACTCCCTCTGCACGCCTGGTGGCGCTGCAGAGCTTTAGGCATTCAACAGGTATGAAACCTCTGCCGCCCCCTGGAGGCAGGTTCATGCTGCTGTTGTTGCGGTACAGGAAAACACTTCCTCAGCGCAGTGAATTATTAATGAATGAATGACCGGGAGCGTTTTGACCTGCTGGACTCTTTCCTCTTCTCTGTTTCCCTCAGCCACTTTTTTTTTTTTTTTTTATTTTTTAATTTTTTTTTTCCCAAAACCCTGACCCTTCCAGTGAAGTTTGCGGAGGCTCCTCACAGTTTGGAGCAGCTTCACGAGCTTTGTGAGCTCCGACTAGAACTATGTTGAGAGCAGAAACTCACCGGAGCTTCTTCAGCCGGACGTCACGTCCGCTTCATGGTCCGCGCACCACCAGGAATGGCAGCCTTGGACACTCACCTGTCCGCGAGGCTGTCCGGCGGCGGCGGCGGCGGCAGGAGGGCGGCTTCCGGTCAGGTGGTCACGCGCGCACGAGTCGTCGGACGGAGCGACCTGTCGGACTGAGAGGGTGTTCGATTCACAGGGACGGGTCTCCCTCTTTCCGACAGGGAGGGGCGGGGTTTACGAGCGGGCTCTTTTGTGTGTGTGTGTGTGTGTGTGTGTGTGTGTGTGTGTGTGTGTGTGTGTGTGTGTTTTCAACAGGTCTATGAATACAACGGCAGCATGATGATGATGATGATTCATCGTTCAGACTGTAAATGTTTGTTTAACCTCATTAATTTCAATCTCCCTCTGCAGGAAATAAAATCTTAATAATTAATAACAATAACGAAGCAGCCTGACGGTAAAAAAAAAAAAAAAAAAAGTTTTAATTTATGATGGGAACACAGAAGATGAAATGTTTTCATGAAATTTTCACAGCAACTTGATGAATAAACGAGTTTCCTTTGAAGAAAAACGACACATTGCACAAACTAAACACAAGACCGGCTAGAAGCTAGCTGTTAGCTGCTTGCAGCTAGCTGCTTGACACACGATGCTGGAAGCCAATGGCAGAGGTTCCATTGGGGTTCTGCTGGACTGGAGATGGATCTGGAGGAAGCTGTGGGTCTTAACCCCAGGAGACAACCAGGGGGAAGCGAAGGGCTGGATGAAGGTTAGAGGAGATGTTCAAGAGGTCGCTGAGGTCACTGGGAGGACCTTGCAGCTTCCTTCAGCAGGCTTGAAGACGATTACAGGGCAAAACAACAATTCCCTGAGAGACATTTTTGACTTTATCTTTCATGTTATTCTCCCATTGAACACCAACATGAGAACTATTTTGATATGAAGACCTTGACTCGTCCTAGAAGACAAACATTTGAACCCTGTGCTGATAAAAGAGCAATCATCAGCCTTGAGAACTTGACAGCCACTGCTCCTTCCTTCAGGAGTCTCAGCCGCGCCGCGGGGATTTGGCGCCCTCTGCTGGCTGCCGAGCTGTACTTCTAGGAGGATTTCTTTATTTCTTTATTTCTTTTATTCGTGATGTCTGACTGCACCTCGTCACGGGAGTCAGGAGATCAGAGCTTCAGATCAGTTCTCAGGGATCCTGGTAGGTTTGTGGAGAATGTGTTGTGGTCCACCAGGAGGCTGGAGGACGTCCAGATTATCAGGAGGAGGAGCTGCAGACGTCCAGATGCAGAAGGTCCTGAGGGGGGGTTGTGGGAAACGGCGTCCACAGGGGGATTTGCGGTTGTTTGAGAATCCCAGAGAAAAGGTCAGTGGAGGAGGCGGAGGAGGTCCTGGAAGAGGTCAGGAGGGGAGGGGGGTCCAGGAGGAGGAGGAGGAGGAAGTGGAAATGAAGCAGAAGGAGGTGGAGGAGGTCATGAGGGAGATGGAGGAAGTGGAGATGGAGGAGGAGGAGGTGGTGGAGGACATGGAGGAAGAGGAGGAAGTGGAAATGAAGGAGAAGGAGGTGGAGGAGGTCTTGAGGGAGGTGGAGGAAGTGGAGATGAAGGAGAAGGAGGTGGAGGAAGTGGAGATGGAGGAGGAGGAGGAGGAGGAGACGGGGGGTTCTTCCAGAGGGTCACTGAGGACGTTGGACCCTCCAAGTGTGAAGAGGCTGCTCTCCGTGGAGGAGGCGCTGGAGGAGGTGGAGGAGAGGCTGTGAAGGGCCGCCGCCCAGGACCCTCAAGAGGTTGGACGGCTCCTCGACTGAAGCAGCCTTTCAGAGGACACGAGCGTCTGGAGGAGCTGGAGGAGCTGGAGGAGCTGGAGGAACTGGAGGAACTGGAGGAGCTGGAGGAACTGGAGGAGCTGGAGGAGCTGGGGAGCTGGAGGAGCTGGAGGAACTGGAGGAACTGGAGGAGCTGGAGGAGCTGGAGGAGCTGGAGGAAGCATCATCTTCCATCATCTCCAGTGGAAAGTAGCCACACACACACACCCATTCACACAACATCCACACCCGACTGTCTTCACTGTCTCTCCCAGCAGTGCCAGTGCTGCTGCTGTTCTCCTCACTCACTCACTCACTCACTCAGCAGTAGAACTTCACAAATAAATCATCATGATAAACAGAACCAGCGCGTCGGAGCCTCTGTCTCTGGTGTTGCAGTCATTACAGCCGCAGGGCGACGCTGGATGATTGACAGCTCATTTAAAGAGACGCCAGCCACGGAGCTAACAAAGCTAACGTCGCTACTCCACCTGTTATTGAAACTTCATTTGGTTGAGAGGAGGAGGAGGAGGAGGTACAGGAAGAGGAGGTGGAGGAGGAGGTGAAAAAGGTGAAGGAGTTGGTGGATGAGTAGAGGAGGAGGAGGAGGAGGCGAATGAAGTGGAGAAGGAGGTGGAGGAGTAGGAGGAAGAGGAGATGAAGGAGGAGGAGGAGGTGAAGGAAGAGGAGGAGGAGGAGGAGGAGGAGGTGTTAGTGGTGAAGCTGAACACCGGCGGTTGTTTGAAAAGTTAAACTTAAAGACGCAGCGACAGAAAGTGTTGATCTGCCGGAGGGCAAAACTCTGAGCCACCAACCGTCACATTTCCATAATCTGCTCCAATCCCAGTGGAGAGGCAGCCCCTTCAACCGGCTCATCTCCACCTCCCATCAAGCACCTGGCCTCCCCAGCCAGACATTAGCATAATCCGCCCCGCCCCGCCGTCACTTCAGGGCGGTGAGGGGGTGACGCGCCAGCAGGGGGCGACTCGTGGTTCGGTGGCTTCGACGTTTCAAGTCCAGTCGGAGCTTCTTCAACACCAGGGAGAAAAATAATCTGCCAGTGGAAGAGAGCTAGCGGCTTGGCTAGCGGCTCGGCTAGCGGCTCGGCTAGTGCGGCAGCAGCGTCAACAGCGTGTGAAGCTCACAACCTGCAGCAGAGGAGTGAACCAGTGGGGCGCCAGACCACGTCCGCACACTTCCTTGGATGACGTGGACGTAGCGGAAACAAGACAACCTGAGTCGTTAGCCCGTTAGCCCGTTAGCCTGTTAGCGGGAAGACTCGTAGCCTCCTGACTATTTTCCATGATTTTTTCCCAATTTTCCCCAGTAATTATTCTTCTGATTGTGTTCCTTAGCAGTGACTTGGCTGGACTGCAGTCTGCCACAGCCAATCAGCTGCAGAGACACAAAATTGGATCCAAAGTGTCAGAGTGCAACATTTTTCCTGGAGAGAAAACAGCAGATAAGAGGCACCCGTGTGTGTGTGTGTGTGTGTGTGCGCATGTGTGTGATGTAATAACTCCATCAGCCGCCGCTGCAGATGATGGATGATTAGTGCTTCTATCTGCAGCCGCAGGCGGCCAGCGACCAGGCTCCGCCCCCCCCTCGACCTCCCTCGGCTCGCCCTGGACCCCCCCCACTCCCCCACCTCCTTCCACCCCCCTTTCTGCAGCTATTAAATATGAAGAAGTGTTTAATATTCATCATTCCGTGTGAATCGGCGCAGCTTAAAGAAACAGATGTAAGTGAAAGCTGCTCCGCCGCAGGAACCAGCGCGAGCACACACACACACACACACACACACACACACACACACACACACACACACACATGCACACGCATGCACGCACATGCACACACATGCACACACATGCAATGATACTGTATGGAGTAAAATGACAAATGGTCTGATACAAATAAACTGTCCATGATGTAAACAGTGGGGGGCTGCAAAGCCCCGCCCCTTTTTTTTTGGAGGAGGGGGCTCGAGTGGGGGGATTTTTTTTTTTTTGGGGGGCTACAGGTTGCGGGCCTGCGGCGGCACCAACCTGATTATCTCCGTCCGTGTAAACAGGTTTAGAGGGTCTTTGTGTGCAAGGTGTGTGAAAGCCTCAGTGGCACACACACACACACACACACACACACACACACACACACTGAGCCTGAGCAGCAGCTAATCCAGATTTGACAGAGGTGTGTTTGCATCATAGTGTCTGTGTGTGTGTGTGTGTGTGTGTGTGTGTGTGTGTGTGTGTGTAAGCGCCCCCCTCAGGGTAAAAACTGTCTTTTTTTGAACATTCAAATCTATTTCCTCTTCTCAATGTCACCGGCTGTGAGGCTCAGCGGGTGTGTGTGTGTGTGTGTGTGTGTGTGATACTGTCGTGTGAGGTGAGTGTGTGTGTGAGTATGTGTGTGTGTGTGTGTGTGTGTGTGAGTGCTTCACGTCAGGTTCTAATCCTGTCGGGCTCAGAAACCTGAAGTGACGCGAACAAGAGAGTGAAGCATGAATGACCCCCCCGCGCGCCCGCTTCTCACACCCCCGCCCTCCTTCCCCCACGTTACCATGGTAACAGCCTCGTCTCCGTCACTGCAGCGGCTGCCGGTCGGGCACCAGCTGCCTTCGTGCCCTTGAGCATCGAGGGGCCTCGGGGGGGGGGGGAGAAAACCGCCGAGCGGCTTTAAGATTAAAACAAACAACAACAGCGAAAAAAAATCACAGCCAGGATCAGAGTGAGAAAAAAAAATCCATGTGCAAGGATGAAAAGAGGAGGAGTATTGAAGGGAAGATTCGAACGCAGGAGTCTGAAACCCACAAACACTGGAATAAAATCAGTGGGAGCCTGAAAAACATCAGAATAAGAGGAGGAGGTGCTAAAAAAAATACAGAAATATGATTTCAAAAATCAGAGAAGCCTAAAGATTATTTTTTTTTTAACTTTGCAGGAGGGAAAAGCCTCTTCTCCGATATTTCAGAGCCAAATGCTAATTATTGGGATAATTATTAAGATTAATGAGATAAACAGAGGCACTAATAATAACATGTTCAGGAAAAACACAAAGCCATATTTCAGAAGCAGAATCGTCTCAAGGTTTTTCTTTGAAACGTCTCAATTAAAGAGAAAAAGCAGCAGAAAAACTTCATTTGATGCAAACGAGAAAATCAATGTGACGACCGACTGCGGGAAAAAAACACCTCCGAGCCACGGAAGAAAGACGAGAGAAACAAGGAGAACATCCTGGAAGCTGCATCAGAAAAAAATTCAAATTAAAGGATCGATGGAAAGATGTGAAGAGAGGACGGAGTGTCTGGAGAATGAGGTGAAAGAGGAGGAGGAGGAGGAGGAGGAGAGAGAGGAGGAGGAGGAGGAGGAGGAGGAGAGAGAGGAGGAGGAAGAGGACCTAAAGGGGGAGGGGGAGGTGGAGGAGTCAGGAGGAGGTGAAGGAAGAGGAGTGAGAGGAGGTGGAGGAGGAGAGAGAGGAGGAGGAAGAGGAGAAAGAGGAGGAGAAGGAGGACCTAAAGGGGAGGGGAGGTGGAGGAGTTAGGAGGAGGTGAAGGAAGAGGAGTGAGAGGAGGTGGAGGAGGAGAGAGAGGAGGAGAGAGAGAGAGAGGAGGAGGAAGAGGAGGTGGAGGAGGAGAGAGAGGAGGAGGAGGAAGAAGACCTGAAGGAGGAGGAGGAGGTGGAGGAGTTAGGAGGAGGTGAAGGAAGAGGAGTGAGAGGAGGTGGAGGAGGAGAGAGAGGAGGAGAAGAGGAGAGAGAGGAGGAGGAAGAGGAGGTGGAGGAGGAGAGAGAGGAGGAGGAGGAAGAAGGCCTGAAGGAGGAGGAGGAGGTGAAGGAGTTAGGAGGAGGTGAAGGAAGAGGAGTGAGAGGAGGTAGAGGAGGAGAAAGAGGAGGTGGAGGAGGAGAGAGAGGAGGTAGAGGAGGAGGAAGAGGAGAAGAGGAGGAGGAGAAGAGGAGAGAGAGGAGGAGGAGGAAGAGGAGGTGGAGGAGTTAGGAGGAGGTGAAGGAAGAGGAGAAAGAGGAGGTAGAGGAGGAGAGAGAGGAGGAGGAGGAGGAAGAGGAGGTGGAGGAGTTAGGAGGAGGTGAAGGAAGAGAAGAAAGAGGAGGTAGAGGAGGAGGAGAAGAGGAGGTGGAGGAGGAGAGAGGAGAGGAGGAGGAGGAAGAGGAGGTGGAGGAGTTAGGAGGAGGTGAAGGAAGAGGAGAAAGAGGAGGTGAGGAGGAGAGAGAAGAGGAGTGAGAGGAGGTGGAGGAGGAGAGAGAGAGGAGGAGGAGGAAGAGAGAAAGAGGAGGAGAAGAGGAGAGAGGAGGAGGAGGAGGAGGAGGGTGGAGGAGGAGAGAGGAGGAGAGGAGGAGGAAGAGGAGGTGGAGGAGTTAGGAGGAGGTGAAGGAAGAGGAGAAAGAGGAGGTGAGGAGGAGAGAGAAGAGGAGGAGGAGTTAGGAGGAGGTGAAGGAAGAGGAGAAAGAGGAGGTGGAGGAAGAGGACCTGAAGGGGGAGGAGGAGGTGGAGGAAGAGGAGAAAGAGGAGGTGGAGGAAGAGGACCTGAAGGGGGAGGAGGAGGTGGAGGAAGAGGAGAAAGAGGAGGTGGAGGAGAACTAGAGGAGGAGGAGTTGAAGGAAAAGGAGGAGGAGGAGGTGGAGGAGTTAGGAGGAGGTAAAGGAAGAGGAGAAAGAGGAGGTGGAGGTGTAGAGGAGGAGGAGGAGATGGAGGAGTTAGGAGGAGGTGAAGGAAGAGGAGTGAGAGGAGGTGGAGGAGGAGAGAGAGGAGGAGGAAGAGGAGAAAGAGGAGGTGAAGAGGAGAGAGAGGAGGAGGAGGAAGAGGAGGTGGAGGAGTTAGGAGGAGGTGAAGGAAGAGGAGAAAGAGGAGGTAGAGGAGGAGAGAGAGGAGGAGGAGGAGGAAGAGGAGGTGGAGGAGTTAGGAGGAGGTGAAGGAAGAGAAGAAAGAGGAGGTAGAGGAGGAGAAAGAGGAGGTGGAGGAGGAGAGAGAGGAGGTAGAGGAGGAGGAAGAGGAGGTGGAGGAGTTAGGAGGAGGTGAAGGAAGAGGAGAAAGAGGAGGTGGAGGAAGAGGACCTGAAGGGGGAGGAGGAGGTGGAGGAAGAGGAGAAAGAGGAGGTGGAGGAGAAGTAGAGGAGGAGGAGTTGAAGGAAAAGGAGGAGGAGGAGGTGGAGGAGTTAGGAGGAGGTAAAGGAAGAGGAGAAGAGGAGGAGGTGGAGGTGGAGGAGGAGGAGGAGGAGATGGAGGAGTTAGGAGGAGGTGAAGGAAGAGGAGTGGAGAGGAGGTGGAAGAGGAAGAGGAGGAGGAGTAGAAGGAAGGAAAGAAGAAGGGAGGAGGAGGAGTTGAAGGAAGAGGAGGAGGAAGGGGAGGAGGAGGAGGAGGAGGTGAACGAAGAGGAGGAGTGAGAGGAGGTGGAAGAAGAAGAGGAGGAGGAGTAGAAGGAAGAGGAGGAGTAGAAGGAAGAGGAGGAGAGGAGGAGGAGGAGGAGGAGGAGGAGGAGGAGGCATGATAGGAAAACATGATGCTGGCTCTTTACACGGTGCAGCGATGGCCAGTGAAACTCAGGAAGAAATGAAAAGAAAGAGAAAAATCAAACTACAAACCACGAAAGCAAAAAAAACAAAACCCCAAAAATCCGACGACTGAAACAAGCAGCAAAAAAAAAAAAAAACTTGTCAAAATACCTGCAAAAAAAACATTCTGAGAGAAAACCTGAGGCTGAAACGAAGAAGAAAATTGAAAAAAGTGACGTGTGGCGGTGACATGTGACAGGAAGTTGTGACAGGATGATCACAGTGGCGGCGGGGGAAAAAAAGGAAGAGATACGGAAAGAGGGACAGCCTTCTCAGAAGTTTTTTTTTTTTTCTAGGATGACAACCAACAAATAGCCGTTTCTTTTCCTCTTCTAATGAGCAGCTTCAGCCGCAGACAGCTTTCACCGTATCAATGGCTGCAGTGACAGGCTCCGCCCCCGCCCCCCCGCACCCCCACCGCCCCCCGCCGCGCCTCTCCTCCGCTCGCCACATAATAGCGTGTGATTATCAGAGGCCGCCGTCGCCGCCGCAGGTGAGGGGGCGGCGCGGCGAAATGAATCGCTTCACTGAACAGAGAAATTTAAAACATATTGAAAAAAGGACAAAGAAAAAAGAAGAGAAGAGAAGAGAAGAGAGAAAATGAGGGCGAAAAGTCTGATGGACGGATTTTAAATGTGCAATTTGTGTCAGGAGGACAAAATTTCACTCGGAGCGAGAAAAAGGAAAAAAAATAAAAAAAAAAAGCTCCTTTGAAGCCAAAGTTTGGAGTTGGTGGGACTGAAGAAGGCAGCGTCTGATTGGCTCGTTTCCCCCCCCCCTTCTATTGAGAAAAAAAAGGTGCGTAATGTACCAAAATTGTCACAGCTTTGTTAGTGTTGCTTGCCAGCAGGGGTCAGCGCTGCCTGCAGGACAAAAAAAGTGCAACAGTGCTACAGCCTCATTTGCCGCTCACAGCTAGCGCGCTAACAAATTGCTTTGTTCTCTTTTCCGTCCAATCAGTACAAAGAAGTCACGTCATGAAAACAAGCTGGCGTTGTTGTTTTTAAATTTTTTTAGATGGAAATGAAATAAATGAGAAGATAAATTAATTAATCGCAGAAGCAAAAAAAAAAATATATACATATATATATATATATATATATATATATATATACAGGTGCTACCCAGAAAATTAGAATATCCTGAAAAGGTTGTTGTATTTCTGCAATTCAACTTAAAAGGTGAATTTGACATATTATATAAAGGAATAATATGCAAATCAATGTATTTCAAATTTTTATTTCTTTGGATTTTGCTGATCAGGTCTTGCAGCTTAAAAAAAATCCTCAAATTTGATAATAATTTTCTGAGTTTGTGGGTTTGTGGTTTTAATAATCTGAAAATCTTAATCCGCGAAGTTACAACAAGGAACTGCTTGAGATGTCAATTTGCGGGTAATGGCTCAATAAAATTTATTGCTTTCATCTTTTATGTTAAATTTCCAAAATAAAAGAACTTTTACTTGATATTCTAATTTTTCGGGTAGTACCTGTACATATATATGTATCACATGTATCAAGTCTGCAAACACACAGACAACAACAGAAAAAAACCAAACAAAACGGTTGTAGCTACATGAATATGAGGAGGCTTTCACCAGCCAATCAGACCAAGGCAACACATTGACAATGAGGGGGCGCCCTGCTCACACTAGCTCCTCACCTGGCGGTCCATGGTGGTACACACTGTACTCTCAGAGGAACACAACATCGGTGTCAGGGTGAACAGCGATTTATGTGAATGAGAAAGAGAAGAAGACGAAGACGAAGAAGAAGAAGAAGAAGAAGCAGTAGAGGATGGAGAATGCGGTGCCTTCACCCCGCCTGGACTGGGGTGCGAGGAACTTGCCCAAAGCACGGCGAAGGTTCAAGCAACAGATCGGCCTCGTGTTATCCGGACCCCTCCAGAGAGAAGGGGGGAGATAAGAATGCAGCTACCTCCTCCTGTGGGTTGGAGGTAAAGGCAGAGACACTGACAACATGTGGTCGCTGACCGAAGATGAACGTTAGCTACGACAAACCCACCACGACGGTTGGTTGGAAAAAAAGAAACAGACGCTAGGCTTGAAGCCCCAATTCCACTGACCAAAAAACGTGTGTGTGGGGGGGGGCATTTGGCGGCGGTGGAATCTGCTCACCGAGACGCGCTGTCGCGCGACAAAACAGGTCATACGACCCGGCAAGTGACCCGGGTCAACATCGGCTCGGATCGGCTGCGCACCAATCGGCTTGCGGTGGACTCTGGAAACCCGGGTCAACACCACCTTTGTTCCCCGCCGCGACGGGGTGACGTTGAGCGTAGCGTGCGCTAAATCATAATATCGCACCGGTCGCGGTGTATATCAAGCAGTGATGCAAAAGTTTTCCATCACGTTCCATCAGCGCTCGACAAATTGTTTGTTGTCCTCTGGCCGTTTCGCCCGCTGCTCGCGCACAAAATGGACCAGACGCCGAAACAATCGCGGCAGGGCGGGAAGCGGCCGCGGAGGCGCGTGCCGCTTCAAGTCTGGGGGGGATGGGGGGTGACACCCCGCTGGGTTTGGTGCGTGGAGACGGGACTACAATGCCGATCGCTTCCGCGACAAAAACATGGTGACATCCCGCTAATTTCAGTGGAACAGAGGCTTGTATTTATTATTGCCAAGCTAACGCTTACGCCATTAGCATTTCAGCTTTGGTGTCTCGCAGGCTGACACACGCGCGCGCACACACACACACACACACACACACAGCTCAGCGTGCTAATTAGCAGCGGGTCGACCTTCTCAGTGTGGAAGCTCCTGCTGCTCAGTCTGTGACTCAGCTTCATGTCACCGATTGATTGATGTATATTTTAGTGGCCAGCAGAGGGCAGTGGTGCAGCCGAGGCTGCCGCTCTCAGTGGCCAGAGAGCCAGTGAGCTGTCCATGATGCACACTGGAGTGAGTAAGCTGAGCCCGGCCAGGGCCACTGAGTGGTTGTTGTAATAAAATCACAAAATATCATCTCACTGCCGGGAGAGAAAAGGGAGCGAAGAAGAAGAAATGCAAAGCTGAGGATGGAGAGAACGGAGAGAGGTGAAGAAGAGAAATGAGTCGACAGCAAACTGTTGAAGAGACACAAAGTCCCTGTGAGGAGCTTATCCCAGTCTGTGTGTGTGTGTGTGTGTGTGTGTGTGTGTGTTGACAGAGTGCTGAATCCACACCTGAATGATTAATACGACTGGAGAGAGAAACATGTGCTTACACAAAGAAGCACTCCAGTGTGTGTGCGTGCGTGCGTGCGTGCATGCGTGCATGCGTGTGTGTGTGTGTTAAAACTAATGTGAATTGACATAGGAAAATACCCAGAAGCTCCCACAGGGCAGGTCTCTGAGCTGCATGTCGAGGTGATTACCTGCTGCTCAGACATGGGCTACACACACACACACACACACACACACACACACACACACACACACACACACACACACACACACACACACACACACAGATGAAGCTCCAATGATGGTGCTGGTTCTGGCCTGTTTCAGGTTCAGGTTCTGATTCTGGTCTCTTGTTTGGGCGGAGTCAGCTCTGGGTCTGCCAACATGCACTCTACTGTTTGGCCAGCAGGGGCAACCAGAGTTGGTTGCAAAAAGCCTAATAGTAATAATAATAATAATAATAATAATAATAATAATAATAATAATGATAATAATAATAATAATGGGAGGAGCCATTCAAGTTCAAGACAAGACCTGAAGCTGTGGGCGTGGCTTAACAGTGAACGGGCGGGGCTCGGGTCACGTGGTCGCCTCCTGGCCTCGCACCCCCACGTCCAAATATGGAGTCTGTCCGGTTTTAATAGCTGGCTGGAGCTCCAGGCAGAGGTGGGCGGGACCACGGTGACTCCGCCTGGAGTTCCAGCCAGGATGCCAGTGGGCGGGAGGGAGTAAAGGGGGCGGGGCTTAAAGTAGGCCAACCCTCCGCCACCAGCGACCAATCATCATAAGCAGCACCATGTGATGGACTCGGAACTCACGCACGCGCACACACACACACACACACACACACACACACACACACACACACACACACACACACACACACACACACACTCCATCACACACTCCATCACGCTGATGGGCTGATTCACACCTCCCTGTTTCTCTCCTGATGACAATAAATGAAGCCTCGCCTGCAGCGCCGGGCTAAATGAAATATCGAACAAAACCGACGTTTTCCTCTGACCTGTGAACGCCTGGCGCCCTCGTCTCCTGGCTCCGCCCCCTCCCCCCACCCCCGGGGAGGACGGACGACCCGTCAGGAGGAGGGATAGCGGTGGGAATCCTGCAGCCGACCACCAGGGGGCGAGTCCAGCAGGACAGCCCAGAGACGGACGGACGGACGGACGGACGGATGAGAAGTGAAACCTCGTTAATTCTCTCCCTAACGGGAGCCGGCGACCAGCGCCAAAGCAGTGAACCACTTCCCTGGCTCCGCCGAGTCACCTGACCCGTATAACAAAGAGGGCGGGGCCACCGACTAATGAAGTGCAACGCCTTGTTCTTCTTCATCTTCTTCTCTTCTTTTGCTTTTAACGAGGACACAACTTCCTGTGTGTCTATTGATCTGTCCTTTAACGAGGCTCGTTAGCGGGGAAATGAAGCGAGCTGATTGGCCGGAATCCTTCACTGGGGCTCCCTGCTGCTGCTCGGGGGAAACGGGGGGGGGGTGTTGGCGAAGTAGTAAATTCCTGCAGGGGCCAATTATATGCGACAGACACACACACACACACACACACACACACACACACACAGTGCTCGGTAAATTATGTTAATATTCCGCACATCAGTGACTCTTAAAACAATTATCATTGTTATTATTATTAATATGATCACTATTATGATGATGATGATGATGATGATGATGATGATGATGATTATTATTATTATTCCGGTTCGTACTGACTGGGAAGAAATTACATTTTTTTCACAATATTTATTTTATAAATCTAACGACTACTAATAGCCTAATAGCGCCACCCTGGTGGCCGACCTTACTACTGCAGCTTTATCCTGCAGCAATTATCTTCACATCTTCACCTCGTTCATCATTTCTGCCACCACTCAAGGGCACGCGCACACACACACACACACACACACACACACACACACACACACTTTCTGCCCACTTTTTTAGAGTTAATTTGAGGAAATATTCCTTTAAATTATGATTTATTTCTGTGTCGTTCACAAACGCCGACCTCTGAGTGGCTGGAGAGAGAGAGAGAGAGAGAGAGAGAGAGAGAGAGAGAGGAGAGAGAGGAGAGAGAGAGAGAGGAGAGAGAGAGAGAGAGAGAGAGAGAGAGAGAGAGGGAAGGTCCGCAGTGCAAAGCATGGTGGTAGAAATCCAGATCAAAGGGGAGAAGGAGAGAAGAAAGAAAAAAGATGAAAGGAGGCTGAAGAGAGATAAGGAAGAAGAAGAAGAAGGAGAAGAAGAAAGAGGAGGAAGAAGGGGAAGAAGATGGAGGAGGAGGAGGAAGTAGCTGCAGGGGTGAAATAAATTACTAAATGACTTCTTCTTCTTCTTCTTCTTCTTCTTCTTCCTCCTCTTCACGACATCTTTGACAAAACTCGTCTCGCAGGTGTAACAGGTGGGTGTGGCTCTTCCTCTTCCTGCTGCGCCTCCGCTTCCTGAGTTCTCGGTGTCCTCGTGTGAAAGCACGCTGCTCTCTGAAGATAAGGGAGGAGCGGAAGGACGAAGTTGAAGTCGTCCTCGCCGCTGCCATCAAATATTCCTCTCAACGATCCACACAAACGTGAACTGAAGCTCAACTTGACTTTGCTGTGTGTGTGTGTGTGTGTGTGTGTGTGTGTGTGTGTGGTTGTTCTTTCTTTGTGTTGGGAGCGCTTCTAAGACGCGAGTCGACACCTGGAAGCAAACAGCCTCATCAGTATTTTAGCCTCGGCCAATCACATCATCTCCCCCTCCCTGCAGCAAACCAATCAGTTCCGCCGGCTGAGCAGCGCTCATCCGCGTCGGGGAGCTGTCAGCCAATCACGGAGAGCCCTGCGGCCTGACGCGCGCCTCCTGATTGGATGCTTGTCGTGTGTGTGTGTGTGTGTGTGTGAATGAGATGTTTGTCAAGCGCTTTGGGGGGACGGCGAAGGTGCTGGAAAAGTGCGACAGTATTTAAGTGCAGTTACAATTTGCTTGATGAGAAGGAGCTAAGGTCTGCTAAAGCTAACCACGCCGCGCTACAGCCGGCTGCAGCGCCGGTGCTAATCTAGTGCTACAGTGGCTAATGTTAGCCCATGCTGAGCAGGTGGCCGAGGCCACCCTGCCGCCCTGTGTGTGTTAAACACTAGAAAGTCACCGGCAGTTTGCAGCAGCGATTCCACTTCCTTTACATTCAGTTCAGTGAAGAACTGAACTTGAAATGTTCCCAGGGTCAGTGAACGCACCGTAAAGAAGGAACGACTCCAAAATAAAATGACATGTTCAGCGTCAAGGACACCAAGTCGTCTCCTTCCCTCCTCGTCTCCTCCTCCACTCCCACCTTGTTGAGTTTTTTTCTCTCTCTCGTCGCCTCCTGTCTTTTCAGTGGGAATTTTATTTCTTTGGGTTTTACTTTATGCCCACACACACACACACACACACACACACACACACACACAAGCACACACAGGCAGCGTCTGCCAGACTGTGATTACAGAGCGAGGACAGAGGGGATGAAGAGGGAAAGAGGCTGAGATGCTTTGAGCAACAACTGTGTGTGTGTGTGTGTGTCTCAGTCTTCAGCTGCTGTCACATTTAAATAATTCACTTGAGTTGTTTTGCTGCTTTCTTTACATCTGACTGACAGGTGTGTTGCTCTGATTGATTTCTTTCTTTTGGCCGGTGGAGAAATTCTCCTCCTCCTCCTCCTCCTCCTCCTCCTCCTCCTCCCTCCTTCCCCACTTCTTCTTCTTCTTTTAAAGTTTCTATCCTGGAGGCACACACACACACACACACACACACACACACACACACACACACGCACACACACACAGTCACAGTCACACACACTGGCTTTACCTTTCAGAGGTTTGTGAATGGAGCCATTAACTCTCCCTCGGCGGTTAGCGTCATGCTAACCAGACTAATGGTGCGTTCAGGCTCCCACCGTGAGCTGGAACGTCTCTGGCAGACAGACAGGCAGACAGACAGGCAGACAGTCAGTCAGATGGACAGACAGACAAAGAAAGTTCTGCAAGGAAAATGAAAAACATTGTAAAACATCATCCACAAATTACTATTATTACTATTTAAAAAAAAAAAAAAACACATGATCTCACATGTGATTGGCTGCTTAATTGTGCAACGAATCAGCATCCTCCGACGAGAGAAGGGGCGGAGCTTCATCTCAGTCAAATCACAAGTCAGGAAGCACATCACCTGGCTGCAGCTTAACGCCACCCACCCTCACCACTCACACCGATAGAAAGCCTGCAGTCGGAAAGTTCCACCAATCAGCTTCCAGGTCATCAAGAAATACCCCCACACACACACACACACACACAACCCCACGAGGTGGATATGTGAAATAAATGAAACCCAGAAGAGCAGCAGCAGCAGCAGCAGCAGTTCGGGTTTTGTTGTGTTTTTGGCCGACTGGCAGTTACACAAAACCACTGATCAGAGCGACAAACGAGCGTCACCACTGAACGGCGACACAAACAGCGCCGCAAAACATTTATTTCCACGTTAGCATTTCGCCTAGCGTGATTTGTTTCACAAGCAGAAACACACACACACACACACACACACACACACACACACACACAGGCGGTCTCTGGGTGACATTTTATTTCCTCGCTGTGGTTCCACTCGGCTGGAAGCTTTAATGACAAACCACACAAACTGTTTTATGCATCTGCTCTTTATTTCACAAAAAAGCCATTTTGTAGCCGCGGCGGCATCAGGGGCGAGTGAGTGATGGAGAGAGAGAGCGAGAGAGGCGAGAGAGCGAGCGAGAGAACAAACCCACCTGAGACATAAAAGAAGGTGTGAAGCAGAAATGTGTGATTATCCAGGAAAGAAACAGTTTCTATTCAAAGCTCCACCTGTTGTTGTTGTTGTTGTTGTTGTGAGTCGCTGAGAGCATGTCTTTGTGTAGAGAGAGAGAGAGAGAGAGAGAGAGAGAGAGAGAGAGAAAACATGTCGACTCTTCGAGGAAGAGGAGGAGGAAGAGGAGGAAGAGGAGGAAGAGGAGGAGCAAGAGGAGAAGAGTGACGGCCGGACGCAGTGGCGAAATGAAGTTGTTTGCAACTTCAGCACGTCAGGAGTTCAGGAGGAGGCGGCCAAATAGCATTATGAGGCCACCTCCGTTAGTCTCCTCTCCTCCTCCTCCTCCTCCTGCTACTCATCCTCCTCCTCCTCCTCCTCCACCTGCTACTCATCCTCCTCCTCCTGCTACTCCTCCTCCTCCTCCTCCTCCTCCTCCACGGTTTGGGCTGCAGAGTGAAACTCTGCCCCCTGGAGTCCGGACGGAGAACAAGAGACAAGATGCAGCCAATCAGAGGGCAGGAAATCAAAGTGCGGCCGTCCATCTTCAGTTCCTTCATGGTGTCTCCACCACATGATGATCTGCAGCGTCTTCCTCTGCAGAATCAACGATGCTTCCAGGCTTTGAGCACGCCTGCTAACGACGCGACACGACAGCAGCAGCTTCAGATGGACGGACACACACACACACACACACACACACACACACACACACACACACACACAGTAATCTTGCCATCTTCTTCTGTTAAAGAGCCACTTCCCTCCTTCACCTCCAACCTGAACACACACACACACACACTGCTATCGGTGTGTGTGTGTGTGTGTGTGTGTGTGTGTGTGTGTGTGTGTGTGG
>CM020502.1:29376443-29386443 GCA_009823395.1 Thamnaconus septentrionalis | reverse complement strand
CTTTCATCTCCTCTTTCTTCCCTCCTTCCCTCCCCCTCTCCTCTCCATTCTCCCTCCTCTTTCACTCCTTCTTCCCCTCCGCCTCCTCTGCTTTCCTCCTTTAGCTCCGCCTCCTCTCCCCTCTTTATCTACAGTGACATCACAAACTCCTCCCCTCACTGCTCCACTCGTCCCCCCACTCCCCTCTCTCTCTCTCCTCCCCAGCAGCCATTAATCACTCTCTCTCTCTCTCACACACACACACACACACACACACACACACACACACACGTCTATCAGCGCTCAGGTATTTCCCATGATGCCGCAGAGGAAAAACTGCACTCATTCATCACCGAGGATGAAGTTTGTGTACACACACACACACACACACACGCCTGTCTTGTTAGAAACTGATGTGAAAACCGCTCTGACCTTTGACCTCCGACCATCACCCAGCAGCTCAAAACCAAACGTGAAGATCTTTTCAATCAAACGTGTGTGCGTGTGCGTGTTGTCAGAATCCGAACCGTTGTTCCCACTCGTGTCACTCGGGGTCAGCTGACCGCGACAAGCCCCGCCTCCTCCGCCGCCCAATCAGCATTCAGTCAAAGGTGAGAGACGTAAAACAGCAACGACAGTGTGAGCGAAGGTCCGACACAAGGAGACGAGCCGCAGGTCCGGGTTCACCACTTTAATACCATCCAATCAAAACACAGGAAACCACAGCAGTGCAAACAGGAAGTAGGGGGAGACTCGCGTTGTGTGTGGGTGTGGTTTTTTTTCTTCTTTTTGTCATTTTTTTTCGTCAGGGTCGCGACCTCGTCGCCGCAGTTTTTTGTTTTTTTTTCCTTGACCACATTTCATTTGAGATATTCCACGTGTTACGGGTTACAGTGCGTGCGTGGGGGAGGGGGCGGGGCTAGTTCCTATTGAGCCAGCTGGTTGGTTGGTTGACAGAGGCCACGCCCACACAGAAGATGGTGTGCACGGTGGCCACGGGGGGGGGGGGGGGGCTGGCAGTGGGCCAAATGTCCGTTCCTTTTCAGCCGGTGCTCAGAGGAGACGGGGTTCGGCCACCAGGTGGCGGCAAATGACGCGTTTTTAACCCCCGTGAAACCACAAGGGGTCACCGCAGAGCGGTGGGCGTGGCCTCGTGAGCAACGCCAACCGGTTTCATTCCACCCAATCAGTCAGTCAGTTAACTCACTGCCACCTCATCAGCGCCACCTGCTGTTCCTTCATCTCACACACACACACTCACACACACACACACACGCGCGCGCACACACACACACACACACACACACCACTGGACACACAGATTAGAAGCAGGCAGGCCCATTAAATTCATATATGGCTCAATTATTAACAGCAAAAACAACAAAAAGAAAAATCTCCCAGAGTTCCATTGGGTTCGAGGTTTTCAGGAGGAAGTGGTTTCAGTTCAGGGAAGCGTTTGTGTCCCAGTGACGCTGAGAGAAAAAAAAGAAAATCAGAAACATTGTGTCCGTCCGTCTCATTGAAAGTCCAACGCGATGCCGATTCTCGTCTTTCACCGATCCTTCCGAAAAACATTGGAAAGAAAAATAAAAAAAATCCATCGGCTCAATGAAAACGGTCCCACGCTTCCTGTGGCTTGCAGTTCCTGTGGTGCGCCACCGCGTGGAGCCATTTCTCCACGGACAAATGGTACGTTTCGTGAAAAAAAAACACTTGCACTTCAAAGTCCCGAAACGTTAAAAAAAAAAAAAAAAAGTCTCGACCGGCGTAAAAAGACGGTGGTTTGCCACTTCCTGTTTCGCTCCAACCGCAAATCCACGGACTGGTGGGAGGGAGGGGGCGAATGGGAGGGACTAGGAGCTAAACCATGACCATCTGTTGCTTTCAAAATAAAAAAAAAAAAAAAATAATAATATATATTTATATATTTGTATAGTTGTGCTTTGAGAAACAACAGAAAGTTGTTGAGGTTTTTGAATCCCAGTCGTCATGGCAACAGATGAGCGCCCCCAGCAGACAGCAATTTCATTGGCCGAGACATTTTGGAAGGTTGGACTGCATTTGTGCGACATAATTCCGACCGTCTTTATGAAGTTTCCGAGAAAAAAAGTAACCAAAAAAAATGATACATCAAAGAAAATATTTTCTCCAAAATAAAAATGAGCAGTTTGGAAACATTCAGCAGTGAATTTGTGTCTCTACGGCGGAGACAAATTTTTCACACCACTAGCGGCGAGTTTGAACTTCCTGTTGTGACTTCCTGTCTGAAGAGCTGGAAGCGAGAGCCGATGAGTCCGAACGAGTCTGAACGAGTCTCACGAGCCTCGGATCAGACGAACGAGCTCACAGCTCCGAGTGACCTTTGCCCTTTGTAAATTGTTTTAAATGTTTTAGGTCCAGTATTGAATTCAATTTCCTGACTGAGAATCGAACAATAAAGCCTGAAATATCTGAGATATGTTGAGGAAAAAAAATTCTACAATTGCTGTGTAATTTGGGATATTTCGCAAGTTTTGCGAAAAATGTTGATTTCTATCAAAAAAAAAACCAACTAAAAATTCACCATTGCTGTTTCCAAAATGGCCACCGACCACTTTCATTCTGTGAAGGCGTGAAAATTAAGGATAAAATTAATTCATTAATAATAATAATAATAATAATAATAATAATAATAATAAATCTAAATTTTCTGAAAGAAAATTTATAGTAAAAAAAAAACACAAACAAACAAACAAACAAAAAAAAGCCAAACGTGTTGGTTTGACCCGCTTCTGCCGTTGCCTCGATTAGCCTTAGCTCCAGCTAGCTGGTGGGCGGGGCCTTCAGGCGCTCTGTGGTTTGCGCAGCCACTGGAAGACGCTGCGGCGGTGGAGGCGGTGCCAGCGCACGTTGCCCTCCACCATCTCCACAGCCCTTGGCAGCGCCGGGACCGCCCCCACACCGCTCACCTGGATGAAGTCCTTCAGCTGGGGGGGTGGGGGGGGAGAAGACATCAGGAAAATTAGAAAGAACAGAAACTGCTGGAGACACCTGGGGCTGTGTCTCAATTCAGGCTCTGCATCCTTCGAAGGCTGCATTTGACAGGAAGTTGCGTCATAGCGCTGCGTGAAGGCTCCTCCCAATTCCCAAAAGTCCGAAGGACGCTCCAAATGCGCCCTCCTTTTAGCCCATTCCAAGGCTGCACCGCTACTATCCTTCGCGTCCTTCTGTGTCCCAGGATGCTTAGCGTGCTGCTGCAAAGCATCCTGGGATCCTGGGAAGTCAGCTGAAATTAGCGCCATCTACTGGCAAAGACACGACGTGTACATTTAAGTATTGAAATTTCACATAAAATATTCAGTTTTTAACGTAGGATTTTTACTTATTTGAACATCCAACGCCATCGTTAGATAGCGAACCAATGGTTAGCTTGACGCTATGAAAACGTCACTTCCGGGGTTGGCCAGCAGGAGGGGACGGCGGTAACGCAACCAGGAAATACGCTGCAGGATAGACCGTCCCGTGTGGTTACCGGGGAGGCGGGGTTTGGGTTCGTCCTTCTCGGCCGGGTCCTTGGGAGGACGCTTCCTTCAGACGGAGGACGCTTCCTTCAGACGGAGGACGCTTCCTTCGAAGGATGCGGACCCTGAATTGAGACACAGCCCTGGTGGCCAATCACTGGCACTTCTTCAGGGAACGTCCAGCACTTGGGATGGACAGGCCAGACGCAGTGATGAAGACCTATTTGGTATCTGGATGTATGATGGGAACCGCTGGGACAGCTGCTCCTCCACTCCTCCTCCCATACTGGAGTGGATCAGCAGATGACATCGACCCTCTGTGGAGGAGACTGACCGCCTCCCTGTACCTTCACAAAGGCTCTTTTTATTAAATGCTGGACTAAGAGGGCCGGATGTGTTCCAGCCCAACTAATGGACGATTTCAAAGGTTTTTTTTTTTTTTCCAGCGATGCTCCTTTCATTTTCTACTGTCAGATGTCCCAGTGACCAATTTGTCTGCATCGCTCATATGTTCTTCTGTCAAAACTCAGCGACAGACCTTCATCCTTTCTTTTCACTTATTCATATACGTCCGTCTTTCCCACAGCGTCATGAGTTTTTTTTTGAAAATAACACAACTTATTTTTTTGTATTTTGCTCAGTTCTGTTAAAAGAACAAAAAAAAATGTTTTGAGAGGCAAAATTTGACTGTATAATTGTCTGAATGGCAAACGCTGCATTCTGATGCCCCCCCAATAAAAAAAATATAAGAAAAAGAAAAGAGAGAAAAGAGAGCAAACACAGAAGCATCAAAGCGTTTCTTTTGTCCAAATGTTCCGTTCCTGCGCGACATCGAAACTTTAAAAGAACTTGAAAGGAAAAAGAAGAAAAAGAAAGAGGAAAAAAATTAAAAATTTTGCTTTTTAAGGATAAGTTGTCTCTTTTGAGCTTTTAATTTGAAAGGAGGAACTTTTGTTAAAAGGCTCCAGAGGAGGGGGGGGGAATGAAAGAGGGCGAATCAAAGCGGAGCCTCGTGCTGAAGGACGGCCATTCATCAACGTCACCTGACAGTCGCTGTGTTTGAAAAAAGAAAATGAGAGAGAAAAAAAAAAATCATCTCGACTCGTCTGCTACTTTGAGAATTCTGGACTTTTCCCGCAGTTTCCCTGCAGTTCCCTGCAGTCCAACCAAGTCCACCGTCGTCCTGCTCCTCCTCCTTCCTTGGGATTTAAATGAAATCGTTTTTTTTTTTTTCTTTTTATGTCTACTTTCTGTTTGAACGCGCTTCTCCTCGCACCTCACACTCCTTTGTGTTGGGTGGCTCGGCCGCGTTGTGAAAGAAAAAAATGGATGAGGAAAAACAAATCGATTCCGACGGCGACGGTGAAAATTTGAGTTCGGAGGAAGCGACAGGACGAGTGGGAAAACAACAGGACGAGTGGGAAAACAAACATCGGAGGATCGAGTTTGGGCTTCTGCGATCGTGGACGCTAGGGCTAGGGATCGAGGGTTTGGGCTTAGCTGCTAGGGCTAGGGTTAGGGTTAGGGCTAGGGCTAGGGTTAGGGCTAGTGTTAGGGTTAGCGTTAGGGTTAGGGTTAGGGCTAGCGTTAGGGTTAGGGCTAGCGTTAGGGTTAGGGTTAGGGTTAGGGTTAGGGTTAGGGTTAGGGTTAGGGTTAGGGCTAGCGTTAGGGTTAGGGTTAGGGCTAGGGTTAGGGTTAGGGGGTTAGGGTTAGGGTTAGGGCTAGGGTTAGGGTTAGGGCTAGGGTTAGGGTTAGGGTTAGGGCTAGCGTTAGGGTTAGGGTTAGGGTTAGCGTTAGGGTTAGGGTTAGGGCTAGCGTTAGGGTTAGGGTTAGCGTTAGGATTAGGTTAGGGCTAGCGTTAGGTGCTGCCGTTCTTACCTCCTGCAGCTCCTTCTCCGTGTTGAGGAACTCCGTCACGCCGCTGATCAGCTTGGAGTTCATGAAGAGCGCCTCGCCGTATCTGGAGTGGGCGGGGCAGAGTAAGAGAAGGGGGCGGGGTCAGAGAGGAAAGAGCGTCGTTGTCGCCAGTGGCGGTCGCGGACTCACTTTCCATAGCGTAGATTTTTCTAATGTAGATTAAAAAAAAAAAAAATCTACAATAACTGTAGATTTCTCATGTAGATTGCAATAGAAACTATTTAATTATTCAAACGTTTAATATGTAAATATCGTACTTTTTATCTCGCTTTTTTTTCTGAACATACTTACAAATATTTATGTCTATTTCTTCAGTTAATATAATTCTTCACCTTTTGCACTGCAGCCAATTTCTTTTTTCTTTTTTGTTGTTGCTGTAATTATGCAAATTTCCCCATCGTGGGATCAATAAAGTCTTCTTCTTCTTCTTCTTCTTCTTCTTCTTCTTCTTCTTCTTCTTCTTCGTCTTCTTATAAACGTTGTTGACTTTAACATGCAAATAGGTTTATTTCATACTTGGAGGTGCTGCTGTGATCATCTCAACAGTTTGGTCATCAGTGGACCTGGTGGCTGGAGCAATGACCGTTGCTGGTGTTTGTCTTTAGATGTTGGCTATTTATTTATTCGACTTTTGTTTTGGAATTTTGGTGAAAATCTTCACCATCTCGATGTGCAATTGTTGTGATGTCTTGCGTGCTTCAGTGTGGAGTCCAGCAGGACTGGAGTGCCTCCACATGGTTGAGAACTCTGATCAAATCAACCAGTAAATGAAGACACTGACCGAGCGTTGAGCACCTCCCACTTCTCCCGGAAGTAGCGCCAGGCTAAGCTCCGCCCCTGCGGGTTGCGGCCCACGTGGATGATGACGTCGATCACGTCCTGCTGCGGCACCAGGTCGGAGGTCAGCGACAGGTTCAGCAGCCTGGGAGACGACGAGGAGAAAAAGATAAAGCTGCTAACCCCGGTGCTAGCATGCTAGCGCGCTAGGTTCTCTTCGATGGTGGTTAATGGCAGAATATCTTGGTTAGCTTAGCATGGAGCTTCAAAAATTAGTGTGGACAGCGAACAAAGTCTGATTTAGCATAGGTCTGTGTTGAAATGCTAACAGTAGCTTTAGCTTAACGCCGTGCTTCATCTCAACCAGGAGATGAACTGGACATTTGCAGCTTGTTTTTCTTCCCTCAGCCAGAGCTCGGCTGACTTCCTGTCATCGCCGGCCAATCAATCGGCCCAAATTAAGACGGCAGCACAACGCCTCAGCGCTAATGAGCCAGGGCTAACATGTGGGAGTGAACTTTGCTACGTTTCACTGCAGGTTAAAACCCAAAGGTTCAGGACAAAAACCTGAAAAAAACAAATCATCTCCATTTTAAAGGATACGCAGAGAAATAATGCAAGCGGTAAGTTCATAAAAACCATTTGGCTTGAAGTTTGAAACTAAGTTGAACTTTGCAACTTAGTTTGAGGTGACTGCTTCATGCTGTGTTCTATATTTTATGCTACGATACAGGCGTATATGTACTTAGAAATGTAAAGATACTGTGGTCCAGCTCGTTTGTCTGACGTGTGTGCTTTGTTGTTTGTGTTCTCATTAAAATTGTGGGTCTTTGTTTGCTTTAAGTCTTGCGTTGTTGTTTCTGGGATGGGGAAATTGAAGTCGATGATTTCAAATGAAAAAAAATAAAAATAAATAAAAATCTTATCTAAAAAAGAAAAAAAAAAAAGAACCAAGTGGCGTGGCGGCTAACGGCTAGCACCTGTTGAGCAGGAAGATGTTGTCGGAGCAGGTGAGCGCCTCCAGCAGGACCTTCTTCTCGGAGACGGCGCTGGACGAGTGGAACTTCATCCAGATGAACTCCCACACGTCCTCGTCCATCAGGCTGACGCCGGTGCAGTAGACGATGTCCCGGACGTTGGGAGGAATCCTGCAGCGACAGCAGCAGCAGCAGCAGCAGCAGCAGTTAGGATTTCGAGCCGTCCCTCCACTCCGCCCCTCCCCGCCACCACCACCACCGCCACAGCAGCTTTTATCACTTTAATACATCTCTACATTTATTTTACTGGCAGCAGGTGATGAAACCCTGATGGGACGTGTGCGGGAGACAAAGTGTCTCGCTGACCTCCGTCTCAACACGCTCTCGTCCGCCGCCGCTGTAAAAAGAAATAAAAAGGCGCACATAAAGACGCACAAGACTTCCTGATGGGGCCGTTAAAAGCCTCGCTGGCAGCTGCAGCGGCCGGAAGCACGGGTTGGACCACCTCCCTCACCGCTCTAGACAGAACGAGCGCAGCTCCGTCGGCCAGGAACCAGGAGTCCGGTTTAATCGGCTTGGCACAAGAGGGCAGCATTTCACTCCAGTCACAGCCATAGAAGGAGCAGGCTAGCGGGCCAGCGAGCTAGAAGGCTAGGAGGCTAGGAGGCTAACAGTCTAGGAGGCTAGGAGGCTAGGAGCCTAGCAGGCTAGCGGTGACAGCAGCAGCAGCACGTCACGCTTCTTTTCGGGAATCACGACACGGTTAAATAAATGAACATTATCCCTGAGTAATGACTAGCTAAGCTAGCTCGGCTAATGAGCTAGCTGGCAGGATCTGCTGCAGGGGTTGGGGAGGCGGGGCTTAAGATGGAGGGCGGAGCCTGTGAGCACAGAAAAAAGAAGAAGAAAAAAAGCGGAAAAAGGCTAACGTCCCAGCTGGTTACTGGCCTGAATCATCTGCAATGCAACAGAGGTGAAGGTGTGTGTGTGTGTGTGTGTGTGTGTGTGTGTGTGTGTGTGTGTGTGGCGTGTGTACTTGACCTAAATTGTCAGCAAACTGAAACGAAAAAACTTTTTCTGAGAATACAGTGAGCTCAGCTGGCAGCGAAGTGTGTGTGTGTGTGTGTGTGTGTGTGTGTGTGTGTGTGTGTGTGTGTATATGTGTGTGTGTCTAGGGTGAATGATGCAGGGACAATTACATCATTCACCGACCTGAGAAATCATTTTAGAGATGCTCCACTTAAGGGCAGACCTCAAAGCTAACACACACACACACACACAGACACACAGACACACACACACACACAGAGTGTTAGTGCTGACTGGGTGTGTGCCACACTGCACACGCTCGGCTGCGCCAGTGTGTGGTCATGTGACTCCTGCAGGTCGGTCGAACCGTCGGCGGAGGATTCTTTTGTTTTCACTCTCGCTGCTGCAGCGACAAAAAGAAACTTCCAGATGGCTGCAGTGTGTGTGTGTGTGTGTGTGTGTGTGTGTGTGTGTGTGTGTGTGTGTGTGTTAACTGCCCCCTCCCTCACCGCTGTGCTGACAGTAAAACACGTTAGCGACCATCTGCTCCGTCTGTCTGTCAGTGCTCTGCGCCGCCATGGCGTGACAGGGTGGAGGCTCCGCCCCCTTTCAGCCCCGCCCCCACCCACATACACAGCAACAGCGGCCTGACCGACAGAAAAGTCTGGAAAAAGTCCAGAGAGAGTTTGCTGAAGACAAACTAAGAGCCCACTAGTGGCTGGCAGCAGGGGCCCTGCTAAGCCCCGCCCCCTCTGTGTGTGTGTGTGTGTGTGTGTGTGTGTGTGTGTTGCTGGAGATCCAGTCAGAGATGTACGGTTCTTGCCTGCTGGAGATCCAGTCAGAGATGTAGATGATGAGCTAGCTGAAGCTCCCTGACGGACACACAGGAGCCTTAGCATGAGCCATTAGCATGAGCACGTTAGCATGAGCAGCATTAAACCCGCCCCACTGCAGCTTAGCTTTAGCTTAGCCGCTGTGTCGGGAGCTCTGGGGTGAAGCTAACGGCTAGCGTGAAACACAGGAGCCTTCAGGCTGGGAGCCTGATTAGCACCTGAGCACGCTAGTCATCAGCAGAGACCGGACAGACAAATATGATTCATATTCTGGCTGGTTGAAATTCTGTGTTTAACTTTTGATTTGAAAAAATCAAATCAAAAGTTTAAAGGAAGTAAAAAGGCCATCAGAATTTCAAATAATTAAAAAAAACATTTGTCTTGATGTTCAACAAAGTTGAAAAAGCAATGTTTTCTGAATTGGATAATAGCAGGTGTCACGGTGTGTATGCGTGTGTGAGTGTGTGTGTGTGTGTGTGTGTGTGTGTGTGTGTGTTACACACTGGGTCTGGTAGGACGTCTGCAGGACGTTTCCCTCGTCTGTGGGCCAGCCCATCTGATGGTAGCGAGCCGCAACCTGCTTCAGCACGTAGTCCTGTTCACACACACACACACACACACACACACACACACACACACACACACACACAATCATCAATTAGCAGCCAGCCAACGGGGGTGAAAGTGCCCCCTGCCCCTCGTGTGTGTGTGTGTGTGTTTGTGTGTGTGTGTGTGTGTACTCACACTGAAGAGGCTGTAGTCGTCGGTGCGGTCCAGCAGCTTGTCCAGCTGGTAGAGAGCCCGACTGGCTGAGTGCCATGGCAGGAAGGACGTCTCCTCCGGCAGGTAGCCAATCAGCTGCAAGGGGACCGACTGGGGGAGGTACCCCGCCCTGGGGGGGAGGGGTCGTCAATATCTATTCATCAATATTAGTCTACTGTCTATTTTAGATTCTCATTTTTACATATATATATATATATATATATAT
>CM020502.1:29356443-29366443 GCA_009823395.1 Thamnaconus septentrionalis | reverse complement strand
TATCTGACTAATTCTGGCTCCGATGCGGTGGTGTGTAATTCCTGGATTAGCGCTAGTTTGTCCAGTCAATTTGTCTATAACGAAGCAACATCGAGTAAAACCAAAGCCTGTTTTTTTACTTTTTCCAAAGCCACTAAATTTTTAATGAACGTTAGCAAGACTTTCTGCAGGGATCCGTCTACTTCTTGGCACTTTGGGCTCAGTCAGTGTCGATTGGACTAAAAATTCCTGTCTCGTCGGGAGGAATGAGGCTGGAATTTAAATGAGGTTTTGACCTCTGGGCTAAACACACAAGACTGTTTATTTTTCCGCTCGCATCCCTGAAGCTAAATGCTAATGTTGCTCTCCATTATCTGCGGCGAGAACCACGGTGGGGGACGGAGGGGCTCACTTCCCACATCCTGTCGCCGGCGTCTGCAAACATCCCACCGACGTCGTTTCATCAGCAAAAAAAAAATGCCAAGAAATTAAACAGTAAAACATTTCGACGAGCTCCTCGTGCACCATTCACGTTGGACGTCTGGAGATTTTATTGGCTCTCAGGTTCAGGAGGTTCTGGCGTCTCCCTCGGTGTGAAAGCCGTCACTGTGAACGCAGGGCGTTAGCAGCGGGCCGTTAGCCACACTCTTTCACTGATTCCTCACATCTTTATAACCTCTAAGACGGCGCCTCAGAGGTTTTCATTCATCCAATATTTATACACAACTATATATTAACTATTAAATTCATATGTGCAAATTATTATTTTGGAGAAGTTAAAATTCACTTTTATTTAAAAAAGAAAATCCTGAACGTGTTTCCCACCCTGATCACAGCCACCTGGAGCGACAGGAAACATTTGGAGAGGTAAAATTTCTTCTGAGGAGAAACTGTCTGCTTCATGAGGGACTGAGGTGCAACATTGCAGCCGGCCACTAGGGGGCGAGAGGCATCAGGTGTTGTAGCGCCACCTGAATGAAGCTCTCGTGTGGCCAAAAAAATCTCAATTTCAGTGTTTTTGTTTTTGTTCAAGAAGATTGACGACTTCTGCGGCTCAGGTTTACTCCTGGGTGTGCGCGCACACACACACACACACACACACGCCACGGCAGGAGGATCGGGGGACTGCGCCACAAATGAGACAATTAGCTGATTGGCTAATTGTCCCACTCGGATGAAAACAAAGCAGCGAAACGAGGACAAGACTAAACGAGGCGTTTAGGGCCAATCAGCTGACACGTTCAAGTCACATCTGCTTGTGGGAAGAGCAGATGGAGCCGTATGCGGAGGTCCGGCAGACAGCGGGACCAGGCTAGGTCCTGGAGCTACATTCTCACGTCCTGTCTGAAGACATGGAAAGGGCCAGTGGGCTGAGGAACTTGCAGGGAGACACTTTGTTAGCTACCGCCTGCCAAGGTGAAGCTGCGCTGTGATTGGCCGCTTGATGCAAGCCAAGAAAACGAGCTGAACGTTTCCTTGGATTTGGCTAGCTTAGCACGAACATGGCGGAGAATCAATATTCAGACCTTGGCAGGAACACATGACGTCTTTGAAATGATGTCTTCTTCCACGGTTTCTTTCAGGTTTGTATCGATCGTGTCTACGTCAACAACAACAACAGCATCGACGAGACGCTAGCGCGTTGTGTTGTCGGCCGTCCTGAGGGGCTGCTCTGAGGATATTGATCGCCCTCTGCCGTCCACAACATGAATATTACATTTCAATTCATTTATATATTTATTTATTTATCTTACATTTAGAGCAGCTCAAATTCAAGCCTCTCAACAACAACCCCGAAGCATCTGACGTAAAAAACTGTTTCCGTGGCGTAACAACAACAATGGAAACAACAACAAGCCAATTAAAAGTGGTATCTGGAGTTGCGGAGAGCGGGGAGGGCACACAGTTGTTTGTTTATGAGAGAAGTAGGGACGTTGCGGCTGTGGGGACTCGACTCGTTGAGCTGTTTTTTTTTTTGTTGTTGCTGTTTTGTTCACAATAAGAAGTGTTTGGAGCTCAGCAGGCCTGACGAGCCGAGCGCCGAGTCACGCCAGAGGTCTGACCTTTCGGGCTGCCGCTCCCATCTTCACATCTTCGCCGTGACGACGACCTTTTAACAATTACCAACCCAATGTGTTTTTCCTCTCTCTCATCATTTCATTCCCCCCCACCCCGGGCTGGATCTGTCGTTTTTTTTTTCCCCGTCTAAATCTCCGAGACCGAGTCTGGTCTCTGGGAAGCGAAGCTGCAAAATCCCAGTCGGACCAGTTTGCACTCGGCTGCTTCGCATCGCAGTGGCACCGATGATTCCGGATTGGCCGAGCAACGGCTCGGACACGACAAAATATTTATTTTCGCTTCCAAGTCACGTTGCGGCGCTCCGGCTGTTCGCCCTGGGGGCTGATGGGAGGAAAAAGAGCAGCTCGTTGAATAAAGACCACGGCGTTCAAGTGGAGCGTGTCGGCCGGACGGCAAATTACTGCACAAACACTTTGTTTCTGTTAATGCGCCCGCCGTTGCAGCAAACAGCCGTTTTTAAACGCCGCAAAACAGAACACACAAACACACTCCTGCACAAACTGTGTGTGTGTGTGTGTGTGTGTGTGTGCGTGTTCGCAGGATTGCGCGACTGAGGTTTGTCTATTTATTGTTTTTCCAAAAAGCGACAAAAAGAAATTGAAGCGAGACCTGATTTGCCTAGGTGGCGCCGAGTAGAAACGGATTGACTGGATTCTGCCACTTTGCTCTCGTTGTTGTCAACGTTTCATTTTTCAATTTTTTTTTTTATCATTATCGTTATTATTGTGGAACGTTGGGAGCAGCGGGAGCCTCCAGTCGACGGCCATCATCCCTCAATTATCTCGCGCCGGTGCCACTTGAGAGTGTTTGAGAAACGGGCAGAGTAAAAAAAAAAAAAATACGAAAAAAAATTGGAGAAAGACGAAAAGGCTCAGAGGTGGAAAAACATCAAAACACTGAAGACGGCGGCGGCCTGATGAAGAGAGAGACAGAGGAGGAGAAAATGGAAAAATGAACTGATTTGGACTGCTTGAGCAGGTGGAGAGAGAGAGCGTGATGTGGAGCAAGGCCCCTCCCACCTCCTAAAACACGAAAAAACAAATGGCTACAAAATGACGGTTGGCTGGTCTGACTAGAGAGCGGGAGGGATGCTGACACAGCGCCCCCTGCTGCTGCTGCTGAGGAGGTAGGAGAAGAAGAAGGGGAAGGAGAGGAAGAGGAAGATAGAGTAGAAGAAGAAGAAGAAGAAGAAGACGCCAGGACTGGAATGAACTTCCTGTTTTTGTGGTTGAGATTCTTCGGAAGACAAAAGGCCAAAAACTAGCTGCCGTAGCTGCGAGAGACAACGGCTGTTTTTTTTTTTTGTTTAGTTTCTTGAAGATTACAGTTGGAAAAACAACAAACAGAAACCAAACTGTCACTCACCATGTTCCACTTGGGGAAGAGGAAGTCGGCGCCGACGTACTCGAAGTAGTGGGCAAAGCCCTCCTTCAGCCACACGTCCTCCCACCAGGCCGGGGTCACGAGGTCACCGAACCACTGCAACACACAGGAAGTGGCAGCGCGTCAACACCACGCCGCAGAGCAGCGTTCACACGAAAGCAAGAAAAACTCATTGAATAACACAACAAACTAAAAACTTCTCGCAGTGGACCAGCACTGCAACCACCAGCCCTGTGTGTGTGTGTGTGTGTGTGTGTGCATGTGCGTGTGTGTGTTTTCCCTCCAGCCAATCAGATGGCGTGTAGGGAGGAAACTCTGCGGTTTTGACTTGAAATAAACTCGACTGGGTGAATTTGATTTCCTCACCTCTGACCTCTGACCTCTGACCTCTTATCAGCTGCAGCCCAGACCAGGGACCGCCACCTGGTGGCCAAACACTCGTGTTTTCTGACTTTGAGCAGCAGGGGGGAAAAAACCAAAAAAACATACACAAAGCAAACACACTGGCAGCAGATGCACGTCTGATGGTTGCCGTTGCCCCAAAGGAAAAGAGTGCAGATGTTGGCAGATGTTGCACCTGCAGCTGCTCGCTGGAGCCGACCACAGTTTGATGTCTAATCAGTGTTGACGATGGTTGACCAACAGATGAGGTTTTTTTTTTTTTTTTGCGTAACATCACATGCTTTTAATTAAAGTTTTGATTAAAAAAACTGCTTCGGGTTTTTTCCAGTGTGCCGGAGGCTTGGGGTGTCTGCTCCACTTCCTGTGTCCACTCAGAAAACACAGCTTTACTAACTCATAGTAGGACTGCTGTTACTGCAGCGCCCCCTGCTGGCTGGCTGGCTGGCTGCTAGAGGGATGAATGACTGGTGAGCAGTGACGGTCCATCTGGTGTGTCCTTGCAAGAAGTCAGCCAGGCCTGCAGGGGGCGCTGTGGTGGCGCCTGGGCTCCGGGTCTTCCCATTGGCTCACAGTGAAATGTAAATAAGTGTTTGAATCCAAAGTGGTCCTTGAAGGTTGACTCTTCGATTTTCCTTCCGAGGCAACCAATCAGAGGCCAGTTCAGTTCCTGGTCCAGTGCAGGAGCAGGTTCTGAGACTGGTCCAGAACCTGCTCCTGGACCAGTCTCAGAACCTGCTAATGTGTCAGTAAAGGTTCCTCAGACGCAGGAAACAACTTCACTAATTCTGTGGCGGTTCTGCTTCTGGATTCTGGATC
The DNA here is from genome assembly GCA_009823395.1 of Thamnaconus septentrionalis. NCBI lineage: Eukaryota > Metazoa > Chordata > Actinopteri > Tetraodontiformes > Monacanthidae > Thamnaconus > Thamnaconus septentrionalis. Next base: position 29,361,784 of record CM020502.1, on the reverse strand, counting down.
AGCAGCAGCAAAGCTCAGCGTCTCACTCCTTCTCACCTCCGTCTCACTCCTTCACAACAAAGCCGACGTGGGCCTTTGATCTTCCTCTTCCTCCTCCTGATCAGTATTCTTCCTCTCTCCCTGGGCTGAGGGACTGAATCTGATTGGCTGTTTGTGCTGCAACCAGGTGACAGCCGAGCTGCTGCTCCCGTTCACCTGAGAACCTCTCTGGAATTCTGAAATGAGAAACTCCACGTCTTGATTTTAGGTGGCTGTGCAGTTGACAGGTTCTGGATCAGCAGGTCAGAGAAGAACCAGAACCTGCTGCCGAGCTCCAAGACAGCCGAGTGGGTCCGGGGACCAGGCTGGTCCGGACCAGACTGGGTGGAGCCAGGACCACCTGGGACCTTCTCCCTGTCCTGGTCTAGACCTAGCCTGGAACCTTTGAACCTGCAGGAGAACCTTCTGGTTCCTTCAGTGGTTCCTGGATCAGCACCAGGACCAGGAGCTCTGCTTCCATCTGGCTTCCCTTCAAAGAGGGAACGATTTAACAACTCATCGACAATCAATCAATCAATCAATCAATTAATCAATTAATCAAACAGCCTGAAGCAAGTTCATCTTTCCGGTTGAACAGAACCAACTGGATCAGAACCAGTTGGCCAGTGGGACCAGAACCTGGAGTCTCTCTCTCTCTCTCTCTCACACACACACACACACACACACACACACACACACACACACACACACACACACACAGGAGCTTATGCAACATTTTCTGCTCAGAATCAGGAGAGAAACACTGAAGCACAACAACAACAACAACAACAACAACAACAACTTGTGTTGTGGCTCGACTCCAAAAGTAGAAAATGTCGGGCAGGAAATGAAGACACAGAAAACTAAGCGAATAAAACAGGAAGTGATGAAAACAACAACAACAACAACAACAACTACAAGTAGAAGCCCAGACAACAGAGGGGCTGATGGGAAAATGGCGAGAGAGAGAAATCTTGGATGATTTATGGCTCCTGGTTCTAATGGACCCAAGCCAACAGTGAGAGAGAGGGAGAGTGAGAGAGAGAGAGAGAGAGAGAGAGAGAGAGAGAGAGAGAGAGAGAGAGAGAGAGAGAGAGAGAGAGAGAGAGAGAGAGAGAGAGAGAGAGAGAGAGAGAGAGAGAGAGAGAGAGAATGTTCACATTTCCCTCCTAAACTCATTTTCATAAGGAGCATTTTTTATTTTCCCCCAAGGAGAAGAAGAAGGAGAAGAAGAAGAAGAGAGCAGCAGTGTTTGGAGAGACGAGTGGAATGGTGATGAGTTAAAGGAACACTTCTCTCCTCCGCTCCTCCTCTCTTCTTCTCCTCCTCTCATCCTCTCATCTCAGAACCTTTCCAAATATTTCCTCCACCAACTGGGAACCAAAGTGAACATCACGTCCTCACAATGTTCTCGTCTCCTGCAGGTGTTGGTGTTTTTGCTCCACTTCCTGGACCAAAAACCTTCTCTGGAGAATCCCTCAAACACCTGGGAGTGACAACACCAGGCTGGGCCTCCTCCTGCTCCTGCCGCTCTCCTCCTCCTCTCCCTCTCCTCCTCCCCCGCCTCCTCCTGGCTGCAGGACACCAACAGACCAAAAGCTCTTCACACAGTCCCACACACTTCCAGGAGATTCCAGGGAGTGTGGAAGCTATCTGAGGACTTCCAGGGAGAGAAGGGAAAACGTTTAGCAACATTTCGAGGCTGGACGGCGATGAAGGTTTGAAAGGCGGAGGCCTCCAGAGGCTCCTGCAGCTCCAAGAGCGAGGAACCAGAAGGTTCTGCTGCCGTATATCAGCCATCCCATCGCAGCTACAGTGGGACGCTGCCAGTGTGTGTGTGTGTGTGTGTGTTCCGCCTGGCTGGCAGGGTGCCACACACACACACACGCAGAGTGCTATTTTCACTGCATATGGCTGCATTAATGAGGAAGAAGATCAACAGATGAAGAGTAAATCTGTTTTTCTGAACCTCAGCCCACTGTTTTCCTTTGTCTGCTTTAATTAACAGGCAGCTGATGGGAATCCACTCCGAGCAAACACTGCACGTGTGTGTGTGTGTGTGTGTGTGTGTGTGTGTTTGTGTGTGTGTCGCAGTCAAAAGCCCTTCAACCGTATTGGCGGTTCCCCATGAGTGCAGAGATGTTTGAGGTAATGAAAATAGTGATAGTCTGGATTCGTACACACACACACACACACACACACACACACACACACACACACACACACACACACGTGCCCGTGTTGATTCAAATTGCACACACTCAAGCCCCACCGAGCTGCTGGGAATGAACATGGACAAACACGTCGAGGGGGAACCAGCAGGGTGAGGCTGTGCAGCCTGTGGTCCTGGTGGCCGTTAGAGGTACTGCAGCCGCTGTGCACTGCTGGAACGTCAGCTGTGTTCCTTCCAGCGGGCTGAACCCATCGACCCACCGAGTCCTTCAGCCACTCGCAAACCTCCATCTGCTCAGTCAGACACACACACACACACACACACACACACACACACACACACACAGAAACCCACAGAAAGCACTACCGTGGTCGAGGCGTGTTAGCAGCGCGCTGTCAGCGCAGCAACACGCCAACATCTCAACGCATCCGTGTGCGGCAAGCTGGCCAATCACGGCGGAGCAGAAGGAAGGCTGGAAAACTGAGGGCCAAAGTTTTGAAAGTTTGGGACAATTTGACAGAAGCTCAGCTAGCGCTCCGTGCTAGCGCTGCGGCAACGCAGCCACACCTTGAACACCAGCAGGAGGCGCTGTGTCATCACTCACTGCAGAGGGGAGGTCACCAGTCCACCTTAGATCAGAGCAGATGTTTCTGAGATTACATGCTTATTTGTCAAGCACATGGCATGATGAACGCACGGACACGATTGGTTTATTCTCAGCGAGCAGCGCCCCCTGCTGGACAGACAGCTGGAGATCTTCAGCACACGCTGCTTTATGACGCCGGCAGCTTTTCACAACATCGGCTTTACAGCAACAAAGTCCAATCAAAGTCGGTTTCTATTTTCTAGTCAGAGCCTCACGGCTGAAGAGTCACATGATCAGAAATCCCCAGACAGTGAGCGTGTGTGTGTGTGTGTGTGTGTGTGTGTGTGTGTGTGTGTGTGCGTGCAGATAAACAAACGGCTGTGGGATAAAAACGAGGCGGCAGACAAAACATCACGCTATCGTCTTCCAGTCGTTTCGTTTCCGCTCGACGCTTAAAAACCGACAGACGAGGAACAAAAAGAAGCCGAACAGCAGAAAGAAAGTATCAGCCAGACGGAAATAATAAACAAAGAAAGAAAGAAAGAAAGAAAGAAAAACAGCAGCGTTGCACTTTGGGGTATTTAGTGATGGTGTGGCTGCTGCTGCTGCTGATGATGATGATGATGATGATAGTGGTGATGATGATGATGGTGGTGGTAGATGGTGATGATGATGGTGCTGATGAAGATGATGATGGTGGTGGTGATGAAGATGATGATGGTGGTGGTGATGATGATGATGATAATGATGGTGATGATGATGAAGATGATGGTGATGAAGATGATGGTGGTGATGATGATGATGGTGATGATGGTGGTGATGATGATGATGGTGCTGGTGATGATGATGATGGTGATGATGGTGGTGATGATGATGATGGTGCTGGTGATGATGATGGTGGTGGTGATGATGATGATGGTGGTGGTGATGATGATGAAGATGATGGTGGTGGTGATGATGATGAAGATGATGGTGGTGGTGATGATGATGATGGTGATGATGGTGGTGATGATGATGATGGTGTGATGATGATGGTGGTGATGATGATGATGATGATGATGGTGATGATGATGATGATGGTGATGATGATGGTGATGATGATGATGGTGGTGATGATGGTGGTGATGATGATGATGATGATGGTGATGATGATGGTGGTGATGATGATGATGATGGTGATGATGATGATGATGATGATGATGATGATGATGGTGATGATGATGGTGATGATGATGATGATGATGATGATGGTGGTGATGATGGTGGTGATGATGATGATGATGATGATGGTGATGATGATGATGGTGATGGTGGTGATGATGATGATGATGGTGATGATGATGATGGTGGTGATGATGATGGTGGTGATGATGATGATGGTGGTGATGATGATGATGATGGTGATGGTGATGATGATGATCACAACCATCTCAAAAAGCAAAAACCAATCCAAATTACTTTTTTCAGAGATGCGACCTCGACCAACCAGTGTCGAGCGAGGAGGAAAAGGGGCGGAGCTACAGCCTCTTTTCACTTCCAGTTTTTAGATCTTTGAACTCTGCAGCTGCAACTCCTCCTCCGTCTTCCTCCCTCTCCTCCACTTCCTCTTTGTCCTCTCTCTCTCTCTCTCTCTCTCACTCGGCTGTCTGCACCGCTTAGGCTCGCTCGCCCTCTCTGTCCCCCCTCTCTCTCTCGCTCCGCCGACTGAAACCTTTAAATTTTTCTTCCGCTTCATCGCGTTTGTCTGCTTGTCACGTATCTCGTGTCGTACTGTAGAAACAGGATCATCTCCTCTCTGCTGCTGCTGCTGCTGCTGCTGCTGCTGCCCGAGGAGCTGCCACACACACACACACACACACACACACACACACACACACACACACACACACACACACACAGGCAGGCGGGCTGAGTGGCGTCGCAGCCTGAGCAGTTTTGACTTCCGTCATATTTAGTTTGTTTACACGCAGATCATTTGCATCTGTTTATTTTTCACTCCGACTCTCACGCTGCTCCATCCTTCTTCTTCCTCTTCTTCTTTTCCTTTTTTTCCCCGGCTATTTAAATTCAAAATAAGTCCCGGCTGTGCGCCAGGCAGCAGTAGCAGCAGCAGCAGCAGCAGCAGCAGGTTGCAGCTCGCCGACAGCGGCGGCGCTGAGCGCAGATAAAGGAACAATCAGCAGATTTAAACCACCGCCTGCTGCTGCTGCTGCTCCGTCGTCGCTCCCGCAGGAAACCTTTTCACCTCCGCAAAGCGCTATTTAAAGCTGGCCAGCGCCGCCTCCACATGACCCCACAGCACCCCCCGCTGCCATCCAGGAAATTACGTCTTTTCCAGGGATCGAAATAGACGCAGGCGGCGGGCGAGGAGACGCTGAGAGTTCAGCCAATCAGAAGCCGCTGGTGTGAGAAGCGGAGCCGGAGCGTCCTCAGCCATCTGATTGGCTCGGAGTGCGACCGACCAGGTCAATCAAAGCGTTTCTGAGTAGATAAAGAGGCGGAGCTACAGCCCGGAAGGGGAACCAATAGGAAGCCCTGGAGCTGTTAGCGGCTGGCTAATGCTA
>CM020502.1:29346443-29351443 GCA_009823395.1 Thamnaconus septentrionalis | reverse complement strand
TTTTTTTCAATTTTCTGTCGCCGTGGAGCGGCGAGGACTCAAATTAGATTAAGCGAGATTAACGACATTTACACAGTCAAGTGGTGGATTAGAGCGTCGAAGCGGCGCCGCCTCGTCTACTGTCTTCAAAAAGGACCAATCAAAAAAGGCTAAAGAGTTTCTTGATGGTTAAATGTGCCACTCTGACTTCAGCGGTTGATGAAAAAAGGCGCCGCCGCCGCCGCCGTCGCCGCCGGAATAATTATTGTCTTCCCATTGTGTTTATTGAAGCAGCCAGTGAGAATTTAATCCTGGCTAATTAAATGTGAAAGCAGCGGGGGGGGGGGGAGGTTCGGTGGGGACATCCCCCACAAAACACCGACACACATTCCACAGCGTGAATTGAGATGTCATCGGCGGCGAACAAGAGGCAGATTAAAGCAGATTTAATCCACTTACACACTTAATCCCCCTTTTGTCCGAGCAGCCTTTGGGCTAATTATCCCTCATTAGGAGAATGTCAGCCGCCCAATCGAGAGCTGTCCGCTCTCACTGCGTCTGTCTGTGTGTGTGTGCGCGCACACGCATGCGCGTGGCCTCCAGGCTGAAACCAGTTCTCTCATTACTAACCGCCGAGCGCTACATGCTAACGGTGGCTAGACACCAACCCCTCCCTCCCCTCCCCAGCCGCCATTAGCGCCGCTCGTCGCTTCGACCGCAATTATGGGTCAGGTTGTGATCCTCGGGGACGCTCCAGAACTGTCCACCAGTGTTTGCCGACGTCCAATCGCGAAGGGTTTTTGGCTCGAGCGATGAAGGTGGGAGAAGGAGAAAAGACCAAATGAAAACAATGCCTGAAACTAAATGTGCCTGGATGAGTTTGTTCAAGCGGTGATATTTCTGGATTGTGGCGCTCAGAGGCTGAAAATGTAAGTTTGATTTAAATTTAGACGTGAAACGACTGGTGACACAGTTGCAGCTCATTAATGTGTGGTGAAAATTTGAAAAGTCTTTCCTCCTCCTCCTCCTCCTCCTCCTCCTCCTCCTCCTCCTCCTCCTCCTCCTCCTCGCCGTCATCAGTGTCATTTGAAAACTAGAACAAAGGAAACCTGCTAGGGACTGCTAGCCAGCTAACAGCTCGTCGTTTGTTTCTTTCAGAAGTTCTTGGTTAGCTGTCGCTAGCAGCTAAGCTAACGGTTGCCCGGCTAACAGAACTTCGCCAAAAGCTGCTAACACTAGCTAGCTCTTTGGAATGTTAGCTGTCAGTAGCACACAGGTTTGCTGGCTAGCTCAACTAGCATCCGCTAGCAATCTAAAGCCACTGGAGCCCTTTAAGGCTAACGTGCTAGCCTCTAGCAGTAGCGCTGCTGTTTTCTATTTTCATCCTGATATTTCTTTGAAATGTGTTTTTAGGAGCCAGGAAGTATCAATGTTTATTAATATTCACCGGCTGCAATTATTTTGCTTTTTGTTTTGTTTTTTTTTTTTAATCACAAGTGGATTAAAACCGAGTCTCGCTGTAAACACAGACTTGCCCGCAGTATTTATTTCCCCGCTAACAAATCCAAGCCACGCTTTTTAATTCTGCTGCTTTTAAAGCCAACCAGGACCTGGGCTCACACGCACTGCTAGGAACACTGGGAATTCATTCCAGGTTACACAACCACTCTGTTTGGAAGCCTCTTAGACTCACACACACACACACACACACACACACACACACACACACACACACACACACACACACACACACAAAACAAAAAACAATCAGCCAAGAAAATGTGAATGGAGTTTCTCTCCAGCGGAGCAGGACGTGAAGCTGGAAGCTGGAAGCTGGAAGCTGGAGGAGGCGGGGCCAGAGGAACCAGGGGAAGGGAGAGGCGGGGAGGGAGGCGGAGTCACATCTATCCGACCCTGATTAGATCTGATTGGTTGTCTCAGAGGGACTCAAACTGCATTGACACGCCCTAATTTGGTGGCCGACGCGTGTCCTCGTTTGTCTGTTTCGCGACGGAGGCTAACAGGAAGTGAACCGAACGACTCGTTCGCGACGGATCGGAGACTCAAATGACTCGACTGAGCCGCGGAGACTTTGAGACAGGCAGGCGGGAGTCCCACTCTGCTCGTCGCAGAAGAAACACCGAACGTCTTTTTGATTTTTTTTTGAAACGTACTGCTGTTTTTTTTCATTCTGGCCAAGTTGCAAAAAAAAGAATCTCAGCCGAAAAAAAAAAAAAAAACACAGAAAGGAAAAAAAAAAAAACCCACCGTGCCAGCGGCGCCGTCGCTGGGATTTCACTCACTCACTTCCTGTTTATCTCGGCCGCCCCCTCACTGGACGTGGCTGAACTTCAGCCGCCCTCACGTCGCTGCACCTGAGACCCACCGCCACCACACACACACACACACACACACACACACACACACACACACACACACACACATGCACACACGCATACACAAACACACACACACACACTCAGACCGCCAGAGACGCGCAACAACACAACCCCCGAAAAACAGTGACAAAGCCTGACAAATACTGACACACTGCCAGACACTGGAGAAATAGTAATGAACAGACAAGAGTGTGCATGTGTGCGTGTGTGTGTGTGTGTGTGTGTGTGTGTGTGTGTGTGTGTGAGAAATCCTTCATCACTTCAGCCAAAATTTAAACAGTCCACTAACGACGACGTTCCCATAGCGACGGAGTGGAGGTGAGAGGCCACAGGAAGGAGTGTGTGTGTGTGTGTGTGTGTGTGTGTGTGTGTGTGTGTGTGTGTGTGTGTGTGTCAGCTGCCAGCCTGCTGTTGGCTCCGACTCTCCAAGGTCGTCCAAAGGCGTCGACTTTTCTGTCGCGGCACTGACCTGCAGAGCGGCCAATTGTCGGCTCATGCAGACAGGCCCCGCCCACCAGCCTCAACCCCTCCCCACTGGTGAAGGAGCCTCGTTTCCTTCACCTCGCGTCTTCTCCGTCTTTAGCCCCGCCCACTCGCTCAGCCACGGTCAGCCTAACGCCGGCCGGGTCGGTGCCAAAACGCTCGGTGGTGGCGGCGGCGGTGATGACGACGATGATGGTGATGATGTCACGTGTGGTGACATCATCATCGCCGCCGCCACTGGGACGAGCTGGCGTTGAGAAAAAAATAAAATAAATAAAAATGTTGTAAAAGTTTCACGTCCGAATCCCCGAGAAGCCTCATTACAGCCGAGCGATCAATACCGCCATCGATCGGCTCATCAGCTGACCCTGAGAGAGTGTGTGCGCGTGCGTGTGTGTGTGTGTGTGTGTGTGTGTGTGTGTGTGTGTGTGTGTGCGTGCTACCTGCAGCCCCTCCCCTCCCTCCTCCTCCTTCAACTCTTTGGGTTTTATTCGACTTGGTTTGACTGCTTGTCTCCCATTAAACAGCAGCGTGTCTGTGTGTGTGCGTGTGTGTGTGTGTGTGTGTGTGTGTGTGTGGCGTTGCGTGCCTCGTCTTGAAGAGACACTAAAATATCCGCTCCTGCTTCACTCCTTCCCTTCATTTTGTCTTTAAAAAGCACCAATTAGAAGCATTTAATCAGAGCCTTGGCTGTCAGCCTCACTTACAGTGACACACACACACACACACACACACACACACACACACACACACACACACGCACGCACACACGCACACTAATTAGTCCTGTTGTCTCCACTCCCTGCAGCCTTTATTGGACTGACTGCTGCAGAATATGGGCACACTATCAGAGCTGAAGCTGCTGCTGACGGCCCCCTGGTGGCCGGCTGCAGTATTTCCCCTCAGCTATACAAGCCCCGCCCCCCCCCACCGTACGATCACAGCAGCGCTCCAACCGTTCCGGCACCTTGTCATTGGCGTCTTGAATTGGCATCTGTTTTTACTAGCCGTCGCTCCACAGGAAGTGACGCAGGCTGACTTCCTGTCAGCTATCTGTCACCCAGAAAATTTATTGTGGAATATACGAAGAATCGAGTTCATTTAGGCTTTTCCTGGACGTTCTTCTTTCAAAAGCGTGATGAAAATCAACACTAACGGTTTCAGAACGAACCCACTCCACCCTAGTGGCCGGAGCTGGAACTGCAGCTCCTCCGGGACTCCCAACGCCGGAGATTTTTGATGAGAGAGCCAAAGAGAAAAACCCTGCCAGATGGCAGACAGACGGCAGACAGACAGAAAGAGACACAGAACAAACTGAAGCTGACAAACGAAATGAATTTGACTTCCGGATTTCGGTCCGTTTTTCTGTCATCACTTCCAATTATCAACTCAACCTGATGTTGTCCACATTCCCATCACAGCACCCAGTTCAACATATCTTTAAAAAAAATAAAATAATGGGAGGATGGAAAATGTAAGAAGGACTTCTGGAAAAGGGGGCGGAGCCTTGATAAAGGACTCGGCCAGTGATTGGACGACGACCGTCAGCCCTTGAGCGTCAAACCTCCTGCATTCCCGCTCTACCAGTGGTAACCTGGCGGTCGCCAACGGCTCCGTGGGTCCTACTTGGATGGGCGGAGCTACACACTGTAGGTGGTGGGTGGAGCCTAGGCAGCAGCCAATCAACAGGCAGAGAAATGCCCCTCCCCCCTAGTCCCTCCACTTCAGAGCGTCCTCGCTGTTCGTGAACTATTTCCCGTTTCCTGCTTCACGGCCTTGGCCGAAGCTCCACCCCCCTTTCCCCTCCAGAGGATTCGGCTCTCTTGATTGGTTGCCCCGTTTTAACAGTTTCCTGCACATCCGTCCAGCCGCAGCACCTGCTTCCTCGGCGCAGATGTTTCATCTTGGCTCGTCTCTGGAGGGTCACATGATCACCCGCCCCCCCCTAACCCCCACCCCCGACCCCTCCCCCCACCTCATCCACTCCATCCCAACTTTTACGGCCAATCGAATGCTGGATTCGCCAGCGAAGCTGAAACCGTCCGACCGTGAGGGAGGAGAGGCAGCAGCGGGCAGACAGCTGACTGGCCTGCAGCGCTGCCTGCGTGTGTGTGTGTGTGTGTGTGTCCTCATGTGGAA
>CM020502.1:29321443-29343943 GCA_009823395.1 Thamnaconus septentrionalis | reverse complement strand
GGCGCCGCTGGCGATGGCGTCCGGCCGGGCGTACAGGCGGACCTGGGGGAGGTCAGGGGTCAGAGGTCAGAGGTCAGAGGGCAGGAAAAAAAACATTTTTTTAAAATTGTGCAATAGGATAATACAGTGACATTACAAGACAAACAGAGTGGCTAACCAAACAACAACAATCATGGGTGTGTGTGTGTGTGTGTGTGTGTGTGTGTATCAATTTTAAACATATAAAATAAATGTTGAAGTTGGAAAATGTTTTGTATTATTATTGATTATTGGACAGAAAGACAGAAAACAAGGTAAACAGAAATAAATAAAATAAATAAGTAAATAAAAAAGGATGCCTGATGTGTGTATAATTTCTTCCTTTTATTCACTTCGCTAAAGTTACTCAATTGGACCCAAAAAAGCAAAAATCCTTTTGTTTGTGCCTTTGTTCTGTTTGAAGCACATGAACTCAGCCGCCCCCCCGCCCCCCCCTCCTCCATGCCAGCAGAGGATTTCCCATCACGTTTGTTTACAATTTCAGGGTTTTTATTTTTTTTCCCTCTAATTTGATTCTGCAGGTAAAAAACAGTAATAAATAATAAAAAATGCTAATTCAACTCTCAGCAGGAAACTAAACACAATCCAAACAAAGCTCACAATAAAAACACCTTTGGCTCCCTGTTTATTTCCTAATTAGCTCCCACTTCTCCTTCCTCTCCCCATCCCCCCATCCCTCGTTATCTCTCCACTCGTCCGTCTGTGGCGTCGCTGCGTTCCGTCGCTCGGCGGATGATGGATGGGTGTGTGTGTGTGTGTGTGTGTGTGTGTGTGTGTGTGTGTGGACAGACGCTCGGCTGCGGCGCCAATTTGATGGATGGTTTAGCAACTGATACAGAGGCCCCCGGCGCTAGGCTACGCTAGGCTACGCTACGACACACACACGCACAAACACAGCGGCTCTATGACTTTGAGATCAGCCGACCTCTGCACATCTGTCCGATCACATCACAGTGATGATGAAGATGAGGATGATGATGATGATTTTACTGGATGGTGATGATGATGAGGATGATAATGAAGATGATGAAGATGTGAAACCTCCCTGGAGTTTTTTTTAAACACTGAAACTAAACTGCCCCCCCCCCCGAGGATGCTTGATTGGTCCGAGCCTTTCCAGACTTGCCGGTGGGACAACATCTTCCTCTTCCTCCTCCTCCCCCTCCCCCTCCCCCCGCCAAACGCTGCTCCCCAATTGGCCAATTCATCTTCGGCTCCAGGTCGACGTCTGCTTTCCAGGTGGAACGGAGCCCCGTTCAACCCAGAGGGGGCAGGACCAGGGGCGGAGCCGAGTGTGGAGATAGGGGGTGGGGCCAGGTGTGGAGCCAGAGGGCGGAGCAAGGGGTGGAGCCAGGAGGCGGACCAAGGGGCATAGCCACGGCGACGACGGACGAGGCTCCGGTTGTTTGTACGAAGAGCGGAAAACATTTCCAATTTTTTTTTTTTCCAAATGAAATTTGCTTGAAATCCTGACAACTGAACTTCAATCCTCTGGAGGCGTCATGTTGGCTGCTCTCCAGCAGGTGGCAGCAGGGTTCAATAAATCACCTGCTGAGTAAAGGAACCATCAACCTGTCGCCGTCGGCGACGGATTCTGTTTTAAATGATCGCCATTGTCACATAAAAAAAAAAAAACGTGGCACGAAGGCGACCTTTAGCGGTGCCACTTCGACACTGCGCTGACCCTGGCGGCTCGTTAGCGCCACCTCGACCCATTACAGGATGTTAATGTGACATTTGACGGCCGTTCAAGAAGTGAAACCGAAGGAATTCAACGATCAAACGTTGAGAAAAAGGAAAAAATTTGGACGGACGGACGGACGGATGCACTAGCACCAAGTCTCCGTCGTCAGACTTTAGTCCAGGCCCGGGATCGGACTTGAAGAAACGATATTAATAGTCAGTCAGTCATAAAATAGCTGTATTTCCTCCATGTTTCCAGTGTTTTTCAGAGTCATTTCAATAAAGAGCTAAATACCCTGGGGCTTCAAAGACACTGATTTTGTTGCAACATTGCTTTGGTTTTGCTATTTTATGACTGACTGACTATTAATATCATTTCTTCAAGTACGGCTAAGGGCCGGATTATAAAGCTTAAAGGGCCACACATGGCCCCCGGACTGTATTTTGGCTGGCCTAGCGTAATAATCAAGAGAAACGTTTCCAAAATGCGGAGTGCCCCCGCAGGTTGATCTCCACATGACAGTGTAAAATGATGATATTCCACTAGGTTAATAATAATTCCATTTATTTCTTATCTGTCAATGGTGCTGCACATTGGTTTGGTTTTTATTAAATGTGCTACAAAGCTGATTGATCGATTGATTGATTGATTGATTGATTGATAGATTGACGTAGCAAAGCCAAACCCCCGACGTTTACAGTTTTTTTTAAAAGGCGCTGCACTGCTTTGAAGTCACTGAACCACAGTGGAGCGTCAGCGAGTCGCCTCGCTGTCATCGCCGCCGCCGCCGCCGCCTCTGCCGCTGCCGCCGCCAGCAGCTGTTTGCTCTCTTTGCCGTCTCGGAAGTCGAGTCGAGCCGGAGATGTTTGTGGGTTTTTTTCCCCCCATGTGGCTTCCGTCACACAGGAAGCCGTTTCTTGGGGAGCTTTTCGGCTGCGGAGGATAGAGGGATGGAGGGATGGAGGGATGGGATGTGGAGGATTAATGTTTCTGTCAGCGGAAGCTCTTCCGCAAAGAGACGGCGGTGGCAGCGGCAGCAGCGGCGGCAGCGGCAGCAGCGGCAGCGGCGGCCTCGGGGCGGAAACAAGGCTTTATTATGAGAGCGACGGCAGAACACAGGATCCATTTTTACATCCTGTGTTTTTTTTTAGGCTTTTTTTCTCCCCTCCGCCGTCTGTTCACCAGTTCAGACTCCCACTGAAGCACAGCCTTAGACATGGAGCTGGAGGAGGAGCAGGAGGAGAAGGAGGAGCAGGAGGAGCAGGAGGAGAACAAAGAGGAGGATGAGGAGGGGAAGAAAAGGCGGGAGGAGGAAGAGGAGGAGGAGGAGTAGGAAGAGGTGGGAGAAGAGGAAGAGGAAGAGGAGGAATAGAAGAGGTGGAGGAGGAGCAGGAGGAGGACGAAGTGGAGGAGGAGCAGGAGGAGAAAAAAGAGGAGGATGAGGAGGGGAAGAAAAGGGGGGAGGAGGAAGAGGAGGAAGAGGAGGAGAGAGGAGGAGAGGGAGGCGGAGCAGGAGGAGAAGGAGGAGCAGGAGGAGCAGGAGGAGAACAAAGAGGAGGATGAGGAGGATGAGGAGGGGAAGAAAGAGTAGGAGGAGGAGGAGGAGGTGGAGGCGAAGACGCTGGAATTCCTTCATTCAACATTCATCAGTAGAATCTGAGTGCTTCCGTCGCTAATGAGCGCGCTCCGTCACGCCCCCCCACTCCTTCCCTCCCCCTCCCTCCCCCGCCGGGTTCACGTTTATTCTCGCCAGCTTGTTTGAGCTGATCTGTGGGTTTTTTAATTGGCCGGCCACAGATGATTTCACACCAGCGTGCGGGCGGCAGCGGCGGTGGCGGCTCCACCCACGGGGGGGGGGGCACGCTGCACCCGCCACATTAAGCAAACTGTCCCTCTCACATCATCTCACAACCTCGGAGGAACCTTCAGCAGCCGGCTCACTATCACAGGCCGCCGCGCACGACTGCCAGTCACCGCACGTAACAGCAATACCTCAGCCAGCCAGCGGCGGGGGGGGGGAGGAGTCTGAACGTCCAATTCAAAGCAGAGCTCCTCCTCCTATCACAGAGGATGGAGGGATGAACTGGGAGACTGCTTGCAGGGTTTGAAGGATGTGAAAGTGCTTCGCCGGGTGTTTTTTATGAGTGTGTAACCAACGCTGTCATCACCGCATTAAACTTTATTTTGTATTTCCCCTCCTGCCTTGAACCAGCAGGTTGCAGTGTGTGCGCAACAGGTTAACCAGCTGGTTGCAGTGTGTGAGCAACAGGTTAACCAGCAGTATGCAGTGTGTAAGCGACAGGTTAACCAGCTGGTTGCAGTGTGTGCGCAACAGGTTAACCAGCAGGTTGCAGTGTGTGAGCGACAGGTTAACCAGCAGGTTGCAGTGTGTGAGCGACAGGTTAACCAGCTGGTTAACCAGCAGGTTGCAGTGTGTGAGCAACAAGTTAACCAGCAGGTTGCAGTGTGTGAGCAACAGGTTAACCAGCAGTATGCAGTGTGTGAGCAACAGGTTAACCAGCTGGTTAACCAGCAGGTTGCAGTGTGTGAGCAACAAGTTAACCAGCAGGTTGCAGTGTGTGCGCAACAGGTTAACCAGCAGGTTGCAGTGTGTGAGCAACAAGTTAACCAGCAGGTTGCAGTGTGTGAGCAACAGGTTAACCAGCAGGTTAAAGGCAGGGAGGGGAAATACAAGATAAAGTTTAATGTACTGATGACAACCATGAAAAACATGCAAGGCATCGGCGGTTCCAGGGTAATGCTGTACAAAACACACACACACACACACACACACACACACACACACACACACACACACACACACACACACACACACAGAGTTGATGGTTATAAATGAAGCAGATGGGATTTGCCATTAAAGCATTTCTCAAAAATTATCTATCAGAAATGAGAAGACAAAGGCGACGTGAGCGTGTGTGTGTGTGTGTGTGTGTGCGTGCGTTGAGTGTGTGTGTCCTTGACAATCTGGCAGACGAGATGGATGAGCTGTAATTACGCTGATGGAGAGATGATCGGAGGAGAGGAGGAAGGCGAGGAGGAGGAACAAGGTCGTGTGTGTTGTTCGTCCTTGTAGTGTGTGTGTGTGTGTGTGTGTGTGTGTGTGTGTGTGTGTGTGTGTGTGTGTGTGAGTGTGTTGCACTGCAGGGTTTTGACTTTCAAATCAGGGCTGGGTAAAACGTGATAAACTCAGCGAGGACCATAAAAACCCAGTTGATTGGACGGCGCCGAGTGGGATGCGGTGGACAAAACCTGCAACTGCACCACATTGCAGAGGGACATCAGAACGTGTGAGAGAGACCAGAGCTGAGAACTACAAGTGGCTGAGCGGCCAAACTGGAGCTGGAAGACGTGATCCGACTCTGACTCCTGATCCATTCTTACTATTATCTTGTTGGTTCTTTAATCTCAGACATAGAATTTAAGGTTTGTTCTTCCACCTTCATCTGAGTGCCACGTGTTGGTGCGTGACTCGTCTTTATCAGCTGATCTTTACTTATTTAAATTCGGGTCACGCGCCAACATCACGTGACACTCTGAGCAAGGTGGAAGAACACAATATATTGTATACAATACGACAATGTATTGTGGTTGTTCTTCAAGAACATCTGCTATGCAAAAAAACAGAGCATGGTTCTTCATCCAGACCAAGACCTTGTATGGAAACATTGGCTGTGTCTCAATTCAGGGTCTGCATCCTTCGAAGGCTGCATTTGAAGGCCAGTTGCGTCATCACACTGCGCAAAGGCTTCTCCCAATTCACTAAAATCTGAAGGACGCTCCAAATGCGCCCTCGGAATTGCGCCCTACTTTTAGCCGATTCCAAGGCTACACCGCTACTATCCTTCGCGTACTTATGTATCCCAGGATGCTTTGCGTGCTGCTGCAAAGCATCGTGGGATCCTGGGAAGTCAGCTGAAATTAGCGGCATTTACTGGCACGACGTATAAATTTAAGTATTGAAATTTCACATAAAATATTCAGTTTTTACTTATTTGAACATCCAAAGCTATGGTTGGATGGCGAACCAATGGTTAGCTTGATGCTATAAAAACGTCACTTCCAAGGTTGGCCAGCAGGAGAGAACGGCGGTGACGCAAACAAGGAAATACGCCGCAGGCTAGACCGTCCCGTGTGGTTACCGGGGAGGCGGGGTTTGGGTTCGTCCTTCTCGGCCGGGTCCTTGGGAGGACGCTTCCTTCCGACGGAGGACGCTTCCTTCGAAGGATGCGGACCCTGAATCGAGACACAGCCGTTGTGAACGGAAGCAGTCCCGGGCTGTGGGCACTCACCGTCACGCCCGAGTCGCTGTGCGTCTCTCGGTAGGTGAAGTTGCAGACGGCCCAGGCCAGGTAGTAGGTGGACATGCGCGGCGTGCGGGCGAAGCGGCTGCTGCTCCAGCCGTCCACCTCCGACTGCCAGCTGCTCTCCACCGGCATGTTGGACAGCGAGGTGTACTGCAGGTCGTGGCTCAGCGTCAGCGCGAAGGTGGCCTTGTAGAGCGGCTCGTCGAAGCAGGGGAAGGCCTTCCGGGCGTGGGTGGGGCTGAACTGGGTCACCGCCAGGTAGCTGCAGCCCGGGGGGGGGGGTGGAGGGAGAGGACAGGGGAGATCAGTTTTAATTGGTTTGTCAGGCAAATAAACGCAGATCAATGAAAGCAGGAGTGTCAAACTCAAAGACTCAGTGGGGACAAAAAGTCAAACTGGGGCAAAGTCTCGGCCCAACGTTGATATTTACTGAATAAATCTTCCTCCAGACAGACCAGTCAACCGTCTTATATGGAGCCAAACAAGCTGAATATGGAGCAATGTAAAACTTCATACAGTTCATCAATACCTTCATACTGCACACATGCTGAATCCAATTTCAACAGAAAAAAACCAATCAAAATAAATAAAATGTCAATAAAAAATGGTGTGGCACTTTTGAAGGTGCAACCATTGACGCCTTGGAGGAGCAAGAAGAAGTGCATGGAGAAAACATTACATATAGTCTGTTAAAGTAAATAGAATAATACTAGCAGAGCATTCTGGGATTTGTAGTATTAGGGCTACATGTGCTGTATAATATTGGCGGGCCAACAGCTCCAGTAGTCATTTAGTATTGCCTCGCGGGCACAAAAATAATTACGCTGTGGGCCAAATTTGGCCCGCGGGCCAGAGTTTGACAACTGTGAAATAGAGGAAATGTCGAAAGCAGTTGATTTGCACACAGATGATTCACGGCCAAACTGAAACTGAGGAAGCAGGGCTGCAGACTGGCCAACGAGGAGCGCGGTGGCGCCCCCTAACTTACAACTTTAGGGAACGCGAGAAGGAAATCTAGGGGGCGCCACTGCAAATGGACTTGCAAAGTCAAGTATTCTGATTTCCTCTGATTTTCACTCAAAGCTCGATAAAAAAAATCAAACTTCTGATGTGCAAATAAATCAGCAATGAAATATATTTAATCATTTAAGAAAAATTGGCTGCGCATGAAATTTACACGCGAAATGTGACCATGTGGGGGCAGTGTGGAGCCCCGACAGATTGTCATCTGGATCTCAGTTCGTCCCAAATATCCAAAGTCTTGGTTGTGATAAAAAATCGTCCACCAGCTGGACGTCGAGAAGCGGAACCATCTGGTTCCAGCCCGTTTCTAATCTCAAAACAGCCCCACTTGTCTGCCGTGATTTCCGGCTTCTGATTGAAGGAGGAGCTGCAGGTGGCGCCCTGCCGTTCGGCAGGTCGGGAAAAAGAGGGAAATTTCCTCTGTTTGTCGTCTTACACAGTTGAGGGAAGAAAAAAAAACAGAAAAGAAGGAGAAGCTGCTTCTGCACTCGGAGAGAATCCAAAGCAAACACCAGGACCCTTTTCTCTCCGTTTCCTCGCAGATTTGTTCGACGCAGAGCGCGACGTCGTCGTCCTATCACAGCTTCACTACGTCTGTCTGTCAGTCAGCTGACTGGGGGCGGGGTTAGGGGGACGGAAATTAAAAGTCCGGGAAAAAATCCCTCCGCAAAGTTTTCCCTCCCAGTTTGTGGAGAACGAGAGGAGAGAGGAGGGGAACGAGTGCAGAGGTACAAAAGTGTCGGAGAGAGAGAACAGAAGAGGGCGGAGAGGTGGAGGGAGGAGGAGGAAAAGATGAAGAGGAGCGAGAGAAGGAGAGAGAGAGAGAGAGAGAGGAAAGACAGGAGGAGGAAGAGGAGACAGGAAGATGGCAAATATTAAAGATGGAGAATTCAGAAAGATGGGAGGAGGAGGAGGAGGAGGAGGAGAAAGAGGAGAGGGTGATGGAGGGAGCAGGAGGTGAAGAAACGGAACAATGACCAGTGGACGAGCGAGGCAAACAGACAGAGAGAGAGGCAGAATAATGGAGGGAGGGAGCCTGAGAGGGACGAGATAAAGTGGGAATGTATTAGAGAGCGCACACACACACACACACACACACACACGCACGCACGCACGGCCTGACACGGTGCAGGTTGCCAACAGTCGCCGGTGCCAAGGTAACGCTTGTTGTCACAGTAATCCTGATAGACGGTCGGCCTACAACGTTGCCCCGGACAACACACACACACACACACGCGCGCGCACACACACACACACACACACACACACACACAAAGACACACACTCACACGTGAACAGCTCATGCATGAATTCATGCTGCGGCGTGACGTCTCGACTCCGGTGGAACGAAAATGGCATCAGTTCCTCCTGTAGGGTTTGTCATTATCTGGGCTGGAGAGGACCAACAGAGAAGAGCTGGGGCGTGTCTCTCACACACACACACACACACACACACACACACACACACACACACACACACCAACAACAAGAACAACATGGACCACGTCTTCAGCTTCACTATCTGCTGACCGACTGAATCTGGTGAGACCCCACAGTGTTGGTGTGTGATCAACGCCTCGTCTCCTTTTTATCAGTAATACCAGTAATCACACACACACACACACACACACACACACACACTGCACATTTAGGTTCACAGATGTGACTGAAGGGGAAACTGTTGACTCGGCCGCTTGCTTCCTGTGTATGTGTGTGTGTGTGTGTGTGTGTGTGTGTGTGTGTAATTGATATAGGAATGACACACACACACACACGGAATCATCATACCGGAAATACGGATCTCTTTAAGCAACGTCTCCAATTGCAATTTCCCGCTTTGATATTGAAAACACTGCAGTGTGTGTGCGTGTGTGTGTGTGTGTGTGTGTGTGTGTGTGTGTGTGTGTGTGTTTGTCACAGGAAGCTGGTTGAGAGGCTGATTCATCAGCTCTGGTGTGAAACCTGCAGTGCATGGGGCAGGTGGGGGCTGGAAGGGGCGGGGCTTGATGGAGTCTATTTAAGGAGCGGAGGCAGAGAAAAAACCAACAGGAAGCAGGTTGGTTGGTTTCACCTCCATCAACGTCACTGATTGAACTTCAGTTCGATTTACTTTTTAAAAAAGATTTGTGACTTTTCAGTTTTTTGGAATCGTATTTTTCATTTTTCATCTTCATTCTATTGTCGTCCGGGCCAAACTGAGGGAGGTTAGCTCATTAGCTTCATTAGCTACTGAAGCAGGATCTTTCGGCTCAAACGACTTAAAACATACAAAACCCCCCCCCACCAACCTGCTACACCAGCGAGTCACCGTGGCGTAAATAATATTTTACATTACTCAACGTTGAGCGACGGCAAGTTTTCCGCCAAGCTCAGAGACGCCGTTCTACAAAAAAACAACAACATTTGCTCGGCGATGTAAAACACAGAGATTTTAATTTGTTTTCTACGTTTCTACTTCCTGCCTCCGTCGGTAACGGCCACCCGCCTGGCTAACGAGGCTCAAACTGAGGTTCAGGGTCCCTCGGCCCGCCTTGCGTCCAAAATGACATCTTCGATTTGGGGAAAGCTCCATTACACCCACTGTGTGTGTGTGTGTGTGTGTGTGTGTGTGTGTGTGTGTGTGTGTGTGTGTGTGTGTGTGTCCCTGGGTGAGTAAGAGAGCGGATTAATGTCTGCTGCTGCTGCTGATAGGTCACACTCCGACACACTCGCTGCAGCGACTATCGATCCCGAACATCTCATCGGGGGCGGGGGGGTGTCTGGTAAACACACACACACACACACACACACACACACACTCAGGGGGCGGGGCTCCGCTAGTGAAGCCTCACCTCCCTTGTTAACACCTCCCCTTCCCCCTCTTCCCACGTCCCTCCCCTCCCCGCCCATCTCACCTCCCTTCCCCGTCTTCCCACGTCCCTCGCCCCTCCTCCCTCCCCGCCCATCTCACACCCACACTCCCCATCCCCACCCCCTGCATCTCCAATGCTCGTCAGGCCGCCAGTCTCGTTAGCCGCCTCGTTAGCTCTAATTCCTCTCCTCGTTAGCGCGCGGAAGTCGCTAACAGAGGAAGAAACGACTGTTTTTTTGGGGGTTTTTTTGGCGAGCGACTGTGTCCCTCCTCGGCCAATCAAAGAGCTGGAGACGATGAGTCCCGCGAGCTCGCAGCTGGAGCGCTTTTGTGTTGTTGTTTTATCAGCAGCGGCACACAAAGACGGGGCGCTTTTTTAATTACGCAAACACGGAGGACGCGTCGCTGCTGCTGCTGCTGCTGCTGCTGCTGCGACTGCAAGTCAGGATACACATCAGAGGCTGCCACGATTAATAGAGCCCCCCTCCCCCACAACCCCCAGCCCATCCGGCAGCCAATCATCTTTGAGAGATGTGAGCGGAGCGGAACGAATCACAGAAAAAGGAGGAATAAAAAGAAAGGGAAGAGGAGCAGCGGCAGCGGCAGCTGCGGACGGCAGATAGCCGCTTAGCGCTTTGCGCCGACAAACAAAGGCAAACAGGAAGTGGCTGACGAGCCACAAGTGGGAAGATAAAAACTTGTTGTCGGGCCTAAAACAGCCACGTCCGCTGTCAAAAGCCCGAGTCAAAAACAATCTGCCGTTACGGAATTTATTTTTATAATTTATTTATTGTGGCCAAGCTCATTTTATCTCTTTTTCCACCACAACATTCCCCAAAAGTTTTAACTTTTCCGCTCCGCTGTTAAAACTCCAGCGAGAGGATTTTCACAGAAGCACAAAAAGTTCCAATTTATATATAAGAGAAGATATTTTTTTTTATCTTAAGCTTTCCATACCTTTCACCTCTGCATCTGTTTTCAATGCTTCTTTTTTGTGGCAACTAGAATTTTTAATTTCCCTGAGGAAAAGCGTCTGAAAGGTACAATAAAGTTCTATCTAATCTAATTGATTTAAAAAGAGAAACAGGAGGAGGAACTGTTCTACCTTGTAGCTTGGCACCAGTGATTGTTTTCTCTAGTGGTCACATGAGGTACTGCGGCAGAAAATGCAAAAGTCTCCAGAAAAATCCCAAGAAGGGAGTTTTATCTTCTCAGCGTGACACCACGTTAAAATTACATTGCGCCCCGTATATGTTATTATTACTGGGTTTTTTTTTTATTACTGTTATTATTATCACTATTGCTATTTTCTGTAACATTGTTAGGGCTGTGCTGGCTGGTTTTTGTTTCCTTGTTATAATTTTTTTTTTTTTTTTTTAATTACATTGCGCTGCTGTGTCTGGGCTCATTCTGATTGGCTGATAAGTTCCAATACATCACGTGAAGTTACAGAGGCATGATGGGAAGTGGCACTACTGCACATGCTCTGTAAGGGGCTGGCTGAGCAACCTCATTGAAATAGATGGGCCGCCTTGTTGGGCCCACAGAGAAACATTTATTTTCCCTTTTGGAGGCGGAGCCCTGAACTGTCGGCTTCAACTGCTTCCGTCTCAACAGTCGCCCCCTGCTGGACGCCGGCAGCCTCGCAGCGTGTTGGCCGACTGATGGATGTAAAGGAGACGAGCCGGCAGCGGCTGGAGGTGGTTGCACTTCCATTGATTTGGAATTTGGACTCGGACCAAACGGATGATGAGGAGAAAGAAAAAGAAAGAATGAAAGAAAATGAATCCATCATCTTCCAGTTGGACACGCTGGCGCCATCATGTGGGCAGAGCCCTGGAGCACATCAGGTCGCCATCTGTGATGTCACGGTCATGTGACTGGCCGAGGGGGTACCGGGGGGGCTGGACCGCATGTGCACAGAGCAGCGATCAATAGCGGGGGTTAAACTCTGTGTGTGTGTGTGTGTGTGTGTGTGTGTGTGTGTGTGTGTGTGTGTGTGCCCGCATGTTTTCATTTTATGATTTCACAGCCAGCTATAATATTTGGAATTTTGGCCAAACAGCCAAATCATGATGACATAATTAGCCGAGTGACGGCTGTGACCTTTGACCTTACCCACCGAGCAGACTGGGGCGGGCGCCAGATGGCGCAGAGTCACAATAATACAGTGGAGTTATTGGTGTCCGTGAGGGAGAAAAAGCCCAGGAGAGTTTCACTGTGGGGGGGGGCAATCGGATCCCTTTCAGCGGCGCCGCTCTGCTGGTTAATCATCAGATTAACAGACTTCAGAAACGCAGACCGATGCCCTCTTGCTCGCCCGGTTGGGAGAGAGTGAGTGAGAGAGTGGGAGAGTGAATGAGTGAGAGAGTGAGCGAGCGAGTCACAGCGCTCTGCAGCTCCATTGGCTGCCATATCGATGGCCGATCGATTGGGGCAGCGGAGGTGAGAGAGAGAGAGAGGGAGAGAGAGAGAGAGAGAGAGAGAGAGAGAGAGAGAGAGAGAGAGAGAGAGAGAGAGAGAGAGAGAGAGAGAGAGAGAGAGAGAGAGAGAGAGAGAGAGAGAGAGAGAGAGAGAGAGAGAGAGAGAGAGAGAGAGAGAGAGAGAGAGAGAGAGAGAGAGCGAGCGGGGCTGTGTTTTGGTTTGACCTCCCAAGAAAAAAAAAGGCTCTACTGAGGCACACACACACACACACACACACACACACACACACACACACGACAACAGGAAGTGCTTTGATTATCATTGGCTCTCTCGCCTTAAAGCATCAATTGGCTCAGTTATTCGCCGACAATGCTGCTATTCGCTAATCAGACAGAGATTTTAATCAATGACATAAATATGACATCATCAATAATAGTGATTCCACTCGTTAAGACGTCCTTAGCTCACAATTCACCACATCCAGAAGCTGAGGGACCAGTTGAGCTAGCAGCTAGCAGCTAGCTGCTAGCTACAGCTAAGCCAGCAGCAGTTCTGGTCCACCTGACAAACAGGAAGCAGACCATATAAGGCGCTGCCTGTTTAACCAGCCGGTCACACCCAGCTCGCCCCGCTGCTCCGACCAATCAGGCGCAAGCTTGTCAGTCATTCCATCCATTAACTTTGTTTTTTGTGTGTGTGTGTGTGTGTGTGTGTGTGTGGGGGGGTGATAAGTGCAAGTAAAATGTTTGGACCTCCTGTGGTCTTTCACACACACACACACACACACACACACACACACACACACTCTGTTTCTCATCAGCACCGTGGTGGAAGAAAACTGATGTGGAAACAACGCTGCAGCAGTCTTATGGGAAATTTCCAAGAAGGGACTTGGCAGTGTGCGTTTGTGTGTGTGCACGTGTGTTTGTGTGTGTGTGTGTGTGTGTGTGTGGGTGTGAGGGAGTTAATCAATGTCGAGGATGTGAAGTGTTGACCTTTTCTCGCTGAGCCACCTGCTGCTGCTGCGGGAAAAAAATCTGTGCCCATCACTGTGTGTGTATGTACGTGTGTGTGTGTGTGCGCGTGCGTGTGCGTGTGCGTGTGCGTGTGCGGCGTGCCTCACCGTCTCTCCCGGTGCAGGGTGTAGGAGCTCCTGAAGAAGCCCAGCAGCTCGTCCTCGATGGCGGCCTCGAAGCTGATGTTGAGCCTGTAGATCCTGGAGGGCTTCAGCTCGCGCTGCAGCGCCACCACGTACACCTGGGTGGCGCCGAAGGCAAAGTGGCGGTTGACCCGCATGGCTCCGCCCCCCTGCTTGTTGGCCGAGCGGCCGCCGGCCCCGCCCTCCGCCGTGACCGACACCCGGTCCACCTAGTGGGGAGGGGGGGGAGCAGAGGGAGGGGACGATCATTTGCTGAGCTGATCAGCAACACGCTAATAATAATAATAATAATAATAATAATAATAATAATAATAATAATAACAATAATAATAATAATAATAGTCTTTTTTTGGAGTCGAAACACGATGGAGTCGCGCACGCAGCCATTTCAAAGAGTGTTGCAGCAGACACCCATCATTTATCTCTTGTTTTGTGCCTTTCTGTCACAAAGCGACGACAACTTCATAAAAAAAAACACTTTCATTCTTTAATTGTGTTTGTGATCAAAATGTTGATGTCTTATTTTTTTTATTCCTGGATGTTCATCTATCGAGCCTTTGTTCATCCGTCCTTGACCTTCAGTCAGAGGTGTCTCCAGCCTGATCGTCAGCCTGATCTCCAGTCAGACCTTGGTATCCTCCTCGGCCTTCTGCTGGATTTTCACCCTGAAACTTTTTTTTTTTTCTCTTTTTCTCTGCATCGTCGAAAGGGTCGATACCAGTTTGGCATAGAAGATGGGAGAGTGTGTGTGTGGGTGTGAGTGCGAGTGCGTGTGTGTGTGTGAACCTCCACTAGCTCCTCATTAAAGCATAAAACCCACTGAAGTTCACCTCAGACTCACTGACATGGGCAGCAGTGCATGATGGGAGAACATGGCACGGCCGACAACGGCCTCCTTTCAGCCGCACTTGTCTAATCAGGCCGGGCGTGTGTGTGTGTGTGTGTGTGTGTGTGTGCGTGTGCGTGTGCGTCTCTTTGATGAATCAACGGATCGATGGGCTCACTGACACGGACAGGAAACGTCCGGATTAAAATTGTGTTTTTTTTTCTTCCTCTCAGTGTGTTCTGGTGAGTCAGCGTAAGCGGCGCCGCACTGGGCTTGGCCACGCCCCCTCGGGCTCATGAAAAAAACCCAGATCTTCATTACGTTGTTTGATGACCAGGGTTTGACCCGCTGGGTCAGGTGACGTGGCGGCGTGCAGGAAGTACTGCAGCGGCGGCGAGTTGAGCGGTCGGGTCAGAGAGGGATCAACTTCAAAGAGGCTCCGCTACTGCACGCGCTCAGTGGAGGCTTCTGGAAGCTTCTGGAGATCAAACCTGCAGCAGCGGCTCAGAGAGGCAGACCGCGAAGACCAGAGACACGCCCACTCTGAGAACAGACACCCCCACTCTGAGACCTTAAGCAAACAGACACCCCCACTCTGAGACCAGAGACACGCCCACTCTGAGAACAGACACGCCCACTCTGAGACCAGAGACACGCCCACTCTGAAACTTTAAGCAGACAGGCACGCCCACTCTGAGAAGAGAGACACGCCCACTCTGAAACCTTAAGCAGACAGACACGCCCACTCTGAGAACAAAGACACGCCCATTCTGAGAAGAGAGACACGCCCACTCTGAAACTTTAAGCAGACAGGCACGCCCACTCTGAGAAGAGAGATACGCCCACTCTGAGAACAAAGACACGCCCATTCTGAGAAGAGAGACACGCCTACTCTGAAACCTTCAGCAGACAGACACGCCCACTCTGAGAACAAAGACACGCCCACTTTGATACCTTAATCAGACGGACACGCCCACTCTGAGAACAAAGACACGGCCACCCTGAGAACAGAGACACGCCCACTCTGAAACCTTCAGCAGACAGACACGCCCACTCTGAGAACAAAGACACGCCCACTTTGATACCTTAATCAGACGGACACGCCCACTCTGAGAACAAAGACACGGCCACCCTGAGAACAGAGACACACCCACTCTGGGATGCCAACAGGTGTGTTAAAGCTCAAGGCGTCCTGATTGGTTGGCGGGTTTAGGGGGGCGGGCGGAGCCTCTTTGACACCTTTGCGGAGCTCTTTCTCACCGTCGACCTTTGACGTGTCCTGACAATTCTTCCTTTAGTTCCTATAATGAATGAATGGACTGAGACGGACGCTCCAGAGACTCTCCCCTCCCCCCAACCCCCTCCCCCATCGCCCACCACCCCGCTGACAGCGCCACCTCTGGCCCCACGCTGCTCTGACTGAAATTAAATAATTAAATAATTAAATAAATAAATACTTTTTTTAAGCTAAAGGGGCTGCAGGCGTTTTAATTGGCCTCTGCTCAAATTAG
Source organism: Thamnaconus septentrionalis (assembly GCA_009823395.1). Taxonomy (NCBI): domain Eukaryota; kingdom Metazoa; phylum Chordata; class Actinopteri; order Tetraodontiformes; family Monacanthidae; genus Thamnaconus; species Thamnaconus septentrionalis. The sequence goes on along the minus strand of CM020502.1, from coordinate 29,328,101 downwards.
ACGGATTCATGACTCTTGCATATTAAAGCGGCGGGATGACCGGCCAGGAAAATCACGCCACTCAGGCGTTTTTCTCCCAGGCTCTCTCTCTCTCTCTCTCTCTCTCTCTCTCTCTCGGAGAAAAAAGAAATCGGGCTGAAACAGCAAGTTTGACGGTTAATTAGCCTCGTTAAGGAAACCTCTGAGGCCAAATCCGGAAATAAACAGAGCTGCTGTTGTTGTCTGAGGTGGGGGGGTTTGTGGGCAGGGGGAGGGGAAAGGGTGCGGGGGTGGCAGGGTTTGTTTTTTCCACAGACGAGGCGTCTTTGTTTGGAGTCAATCATCAGAAAAGTCAACAGCAAGCAGGAAGTGGGAGCAATGTGGCGATTTTATTCTGGAACTTTCTCTCTTGGCCAGTGTGGCTCCGCCTCCTGAAATCCACCCCAGCGGCGGAGGAGGAAACCCGAGGCGCCGCAAACACCGTCTCTTCTTCTGTGGTTTTATTTTGAAGAGCCGCCGTGACGGATGTCGGCGGCCAGAACCGCTTCGTTCTGGATCCAGGGACCTTCTGGAGATTCACTCTTGATTTTCTGTTCTTCTCTCCGAGAGACGGAGTTCTATCGTAGGGTTTCCACGAATCTGTACTTGATTATTTGGTTTTCATTTCATTTCATGTCGTTCATTTTCGGACTTTGTACTTTGGCTCCCTACATTTGTTACTTGCTGCCGTTGAAAAAGATATTAAAAAAAAAAAAAAAAAAAAGCCTGTCGTATTGAGAGTAGCAGAGCTGTTTAAAATGATCCAGATGCTCATCTAGACCTCTGACCTCTGACCTCTGACCCCTTCAGATTATTCTGTCACAACTTGTTTGACTTTTTGCAAAATGATCACCCAATGTCTTGTCTAATTCATGGCCAAAACACAAGACATTCACTACATTTCAGAACCTGTACTTTCTTACTTTGAATCAGTACTTTTCCTTTTTTTAGTATTTTTTTTTACACCTAATTATCCGTAACTTTCAGCCTAGTACAGAATATCATATTCAAAAAAAACCTATAGATAAAAGGCAGTGGAATTAAAGGTTCTCTCACCTCCAGGCGGTCGGCGTGCAGCACGATGTATCTGGTGGCGTTGACGCACTCCAGCTCGATGCTGACCTCTCCAGAGAAGGTGAAGTTGTCCATGTGGACCAGCAGCTGCAGCTCGTAGTGCCGCGGCCTGAGGGAGCCGGGCAGCCTGGAGCTCCTCCAGGGCTCCTCCTCCGTCGTCCGCTCCCCTTTGTTGGCGTTCATCTTGGGCGACCCGCCGCGGGGTCCGGACTCGGCCGAGGGCGGCGCGCCGGCGCCGTCCGGTCGGCGCGCCGCTGCACTCCTCGGGCGCACGCCCAGCGCCACGGCCAGGCCGCTGACCAGGATGAGGGCGATGATGGAGACGGCGAAGCCCAGCAGCAGGCGCTTGTTCACCTGGATGTGGCGCTCGGTGGTGCGGGGCCGGACCACCGACTCGGCCCACTGCTCCGACAGCCCGCCGCCGTTGCGCAGGTTCTCGCGGGGCTCCTCCAGTCCCATGGCGCCGGGGGGGGGTCAAAGGTCACCGGGAGAGAGAGGAGCTGGATGTCCCTGAAGGTCCGTCAGAGGGCGCCGACGTTCATCGAGCGCCGACCTCAGCAGGCCTGTCGCTCAAGAGTCGCCGAGAGTTGGTTTTTCTGCAGCGGCTGAACTTTGACCTCCACCTCCGCCGGCCGCGGACGTCCTTCAGCTCCGACGCGAGGCGGGAACGCTACACCGCGGCCGCCGATCACATGTCAGCCGACGAGAGCGAGGGAGCGCGAGCAGCGAGGAGGCGTCGTCCGGGAAAATCAATGGCGCGTGGCTCGATTTCAAGTTCCTGAGTCGGCGGACGAGGAGGAGGAGGAAGAAGAGGAGGAAGAGGAGGAGGAGGAGGAGGAGGAGGGATGCTGTTGAGAACGTGGCTATAGAGTGAGCGGAGCATCCATAGACTTTAGCTGGGAAAACTGAGAGCGCGATTAATCCGGAATTAACTCAGATTACGCACATTCGGACGACGACGACGGCCGCCCGGACGAGTGTAACGTCAACATGGCTGGAAACACCAGTCACACACAAACACACGCGCACACACACACACACAGTCCCCACTGCGGGGCGGCTGTAAAGTTAATTTCCTCAGCGTTAAAAAATCTCTTCCAGAGCTGCTGTTAAGCGTAAACAAACCCCCGCGGCACCATTCTGGATTATTAGGGCCGTTACTGCGGGAGATGAAGAGCACTTCGACCTCGCACACACACACACACACACACACACCACCAACAACAACAACAACAACAACAACACAACAGCACAGGCTTCCGCCTTTTGATTACACCTCACTTTGGGGACGACTCAGGTTTAATTCACCAGCTCAGCGATTCACCGATTCAGGCCGAGTCGAGTTGCGACTCAGTTCCAAGGAGTCACAGTGTTTTCGGGCTCGCTCTCTGGATCGGGACCGGTGACTCTCCGCCGTGTTCCAGGTATCAGCCGAGCATCGTAGGGACACCTGGCGGTTTGTACCGACGGATCGAACCGCGGTTTCACCGCCGCCGCTGTTGTTCCGGTGTGATATTCAATCACGGCGATAACTCTGCACGCTCGCGCTCTCCTGAGGCGGGCTTAAGAGGATCATTTACGGCCAGCACGAGAGGCTGTATTTCACCGTGGAGGAGCTGCTTCGGCCCGCTGCTCCGCGGGGATCCACGCAGCTCATTCAAAATGACGGATCGCCCGCTGCGGTTCGCGCTCAGCGGCGGAGCTCAGCGGGAGAAGGCGGCGGCTCGTGCCCGCTGCCGCTCGCGCCGAGACCAAACCGACCGGCGGACCGAGACAACTCAGCCCGCAATCTGTCAGCCGCCCCACGCTCCGATAACTTCTGGCTCCACACGGGAGCCTCGTGAACGCCACAGAGAGCCGCGCGCCGCGATCTTTTTTTTGTTGTTGTTGTTGTTGCTTTTTTTTTTTTTCCCCACGTCCTCGCGCCCTCCTCCTCCTCCTCCTCCCGCTGCTCCTACTCCACCTGCCTCCGTCCTCGTGGGGTTAGTTAGTAGCGGTGTCGAGCGGGACCGTCCGGGGATCCGTCACGGAGAGGAGCGAGTCACGTGGCCCTCCCCCTCCCCCTACCCCAAGGACCCGGCTGTTTGATCACCGGTATCGATCTACCGGGACAATCCACACTTCGTCCTGGCGGATCGATAGCGGTCTGTTAGGACGCGGAGGAAGGGGAAGAGGGGGGGGGCGGGGGTCTGGGTTCGGTTCACACAGTCCGGAGATCAGCTTCGGTACCGGGGCAGCGGAGTCCTTCCAGACGGCGCTGTTTCCATGGAGTCCGCTGAGGAGCCGTGCCGTGCCGTGCCGGACCGGGCCGGGCGGGTTCACCCGGGTTAAGCAGCGTCCCGGAGCTCCGCACTTTTTTTTTTTTTGTCCCGGCGAGAGGCGCTGCTGCGGCGGCCGAAGCTCCGCTCGAAGCCTCGGCGTCGGTGATGGAGCTGCGAGCGGCGCTCAGCAGCAGCAGGAGCTGCTGGAGGAGCTGCTGGAGGAGAGAGGGATGGAGGTGGTGCAGGTGGAGATGAAGAGCCCCTCGTGCCAGTCGGTCCGTGCAGCAGCGGCCGGAGAAGCGCTCGCTCGGCTCGTGCTGTGCGCTCGTGCCTGCTGCCGAGCCCGGAGTGGAGCTGGAGCTGCTGCTGCTGCTGCTGCTGCTGCACGAGCTAGAGAGAGGCACGATGGGAGAGAGAGGGTTGAGAGGGGAGGGGGGGGCGAGAGAGAGAGAGAGAGAGAGAGAGGAAAGAGGTGATGAATACAAAGGAGAGAGAGAGGGACAGAGAGACCTCCACCACCTACACTCTCTCTCTCTCTCTCTCTCTCTCTCCCTCCCTTCCTCAGTCTGAGTGAGTGAGTGACAGAGTGACAGAGTGAGTGAGTGAGTGAGTGAGTGTTTCCACAGCAGACAAAAAGCAAATTGATGATGAACAGACGAGTGAAGCTCTCCATCTCCATCGCGGATGGAGGAGGAGTAAGGGGAGGGGGAAGAGGAGGAGGAGGAGTCAGGAGTGTTCAGTGGAGCTCCACCCTGACGGATCACCTCCACCTTCCCGCTGCTGCAGTTATTAAACAGCCTCCCTCTGGAAGAAAGACAAAGTTCCCTCCTCCTCCTCCTCCTCCTCCTTCTTCCATAACAATCATCCGTCTGTGTACGTTCCCTCCTTCCCTCCTTCCTTTCTTCCCTCCTTCCTTCCTTCCTTCCTTCTTCCTTCCTTCCTTCCTTCACCCGACACGCTGCTGCTGGCACTCCTGGGATCATCCCTCCATGAGGTCACAGGACGGGGTCAGTGGCCACACCCCCGTCCAGGCGCTGTGCCTCCGCCCTCTGCTGACGTGCCTCCTCCAAGCAGCTTCAGCGACCAAGGCATCAGTTTTAGCCGGAGGCTGCAAACAGAGGGCTAACCGAACATTCCTGGTGCTCCAAGACCAAAAAAAGCTGCCCTCTAGTGGCCACAAAGTCACCAAAAGCCTGTTATGCACTGAGGCTAAAGAAGATGTGATGCTTGCTGTGAGCATCGGCCGCCCCCCTGGTGGCCGGCTGCAGCACTGCACACACCCCACTCTCCCCTCCTCCCATTAGCATTAGCCAATAGGGTTGCTTTAAGCAACTTTCTGTAATATTTGTGTCCAACCAATGAGGGATCAGTTGGTTTTACTTCCAGACATCTTTGGATGTGATTTAGCCCTGCATCGATTGATTGATTGACTGACTGACTGACTGGTTGGGTTGATTGGTTGATTGATTTAAAAGTACCTCCAGTGGTTCCAGGTGACATCATGCTTTGTTATCCAGGCAGCTGGGGGGAGCGGAGCTGCAGCAGCAGCGGTGGTCTCCAGCATCAGCAGGGACCTGCTTCAATTATTAACGCCGTTCGTGCAGACACCAAGTTAGTGCCGTCTGCAACCACTGATCCACTCCTGTCTACACAAGCTGTGGTCCGATCATCTGAGAGAGAGAGAGAGAGAGAGAGAGAGAGAGAGAGAGAGAGAGAGAGAGAGGTACAAGTTGTGTCACATGACCTCCCTGCAGCCTCTGACTGGACAAGACCAGTGAAGTGACTGACAGTGAACAACATGAAAGCCAACAGTTGGCTTCACTGAGCGTGATATCAGTAACACACACACACACACACACACACACACACACACACAAGGTGACAGATGGGCAGACGAATGCCAATCGTAAAAATTAATGGCTCGTGTTATAGCCAATCAAGCGGCTGGCAGGCCGTGTCAACAGCCAATCAAACAGCTGGCTGGGTGAAAGCCAAGGAGATGCATGGGGGGGTCAGGTGGAGGAGGGGGGGTCAGGTGGAGGAGGGGGGTCAGGTGAAGGAGGGGGTCAGGTGGAGGAGGAGGGTCAAGTGGAGGGTCAGGTGGAGGAGGTGGAGGTCAGGTAGAGTGGGGGTCAGGTGGAGGAGGGGTCAGGTGGAGGAGGGGCAAGTGGAGGAGGTGGAGGTCAGGTGGAGGAGGTGGAGGGTCAGGTGGAGGAGGGGGTTGGGTGGAGGAGGGGGTCAGGTGGAGGAGGGGTCAAGTGGAGGAGGTGGAGGGTCAGGTGGAGAAAGGGGGTCAGGTGAAGGAAGGGGTCAGGTGGAGGAGGGGTCAAGTGGAGGGTCAGGTGGAGGAGGTGGAGGGTCAGGTGGAGGAGGGGGGTCAGCTGGAGGGGGGGAGGGTCAGGTAGAGGAGAGGGGTCAGGTGAAGGAGGGGGTCAGGTGGAGGAGGGGGGGGTCAGCTGAAAGAGGGGGAGGGTCAGCTGGGGGAGGTGCTGCTCTTGCTGCTGCCTTCATTGGTGTTTTTTGCCCAACCCTGCCGCAGTCACTTCCTGCTTCCATCACGGCCAGACAGGAAGCTGATTGGTCCTCCTGACCTGGAGAACCAGGACTCAAATTAGAGCTCCTCAAGATGGATGAGCGACGCCCTGGACTTGAAAGCTCAGCAATCCAGCAGCACAAACCAGGTCGAGGAGGCCAGCGGTGGCGGCAACTACCCACAGGAAGTCAACCAATCAGAGGCAATTCAATTAGCGGCGGCGGCGGCGGCGGCGGGCGCTGATGGCCTCATGTTTCACCACTGACAAAACACAAGACATCTAAACTGCTGCTGCTGCTGCTGCTGCTGCTGCTGCTGCTGCTGCTGCTGCGTGGGCAAAGTCAAGACTCACTCTGTCAAACACACACACACACACACACACACACACACACACATTTCTTGACACTGCTCAGCCAATTAGAGTCCTCCTCCTCCAACTGGATCAAGGTGGAAGACGGCGGCGAGCGCCAGAGATCTAAGTGGGCGGCACTTTCTGCTGCCGCAGGCCAGATCAGTGTCAAGAGCACACACACACACACACACACACACACACACACACACATACACACACTCATACACACTCATACACGCGTCAGTTACATTTTGGGCCGTGTGTGTGTGTGTGTGTGTGTGTGTGTGTGTGTGTGTGTGCTTGACACCAGACTAACAGCAGCAGGAGGAAGAAGAGAAAGAAGAGCGAGCGAGGCAGTCGGCGGGAGAACAGCAGACTCAAAGTTGCACACACACACACATGCGCGCGCACACACACACA
>CM020502.1:29303943-29316443 GCA_009823395.1 Thamnaconus septentrionalis | reverse complement strand
GTACAGTGTGTGTGACACACACACACTCTCTCTCTCTCACACACACACACACACCTCTAAATCCATTAGGAGTTATTGTCGCCGTTTCGTCTCTGCTGAATAAAAAATCCTGCCACTTTATTGTCCCGCCAGGTGAGATTTGCTTTGCAGACGCACCGTTTTTTTCTTTTTTTTTTTTACGACAAAGAAAAAGAAGAAAGAAAAAAAAAAAAAAAACAGTAAAACCAATCAAAAGGCTTCTCGCCGTCCAATCAGAGCAGCGGCGGAGGCGGCGGCGGAGGCGGCGGCGGAGGCAGCGGAGGCGGAGGCTTCAGGGGGCAAATCAGGTTTAGGGGAAACTTGTCCCATTGATGTTTAGATGGCATCAGAGCAAGCGGAGGTGCAGCCCCCTGGGGGCCACCGCGGTTATTACATCGTCGGCAGCGGTGGGCATGATGGAACAGCTGCTGCGGGGCGCTAACGCCGTTAGGGGCGGAGCCGCTGACAACCAGGGGGCGCTCTGATTGGTTTTCCATCGATCAGGCTGGAGCGTCTCTCATTGGCCAGACAGGGGTACTGCACACAAGGCCTCAGCCTCAGTGGGAGATTCCCCAAAGAGAGTTTCTCTCCTTCTCTTTCTCTTTCTTTCCAACCTCCTTTGGCCTCGTTTTGCCGGCCCAAACAAAGATGGCCGCCCTCCCCCCCCCCCCACCCCCCACCCCCCAACCCTCCCTCCTCCTCTTCCTGTCCCTGGTGGCCTCTCATCGATCCGACCGCTAATTGCGGCGAGACAAACAGCTGATTAATCCTCCCGCCGCTGATGAACGACGAGTCGCCGCCAGGAAACACAAACTGTGAACACACACAGCCGACTAGCGGCTAGCGGCTAGCGGCTAGCGGCTAATCACCATTCAGCAGGGGACGCCACTGGTTGTTTGGTATTCACTCTGTGTGTGTGTGTGTGTGTGTGTGTGTGTGTGTGTGTGTGTGTGTGTGTGTGTGTGTGTGTGTGTGGTCATTGATCAGGCTGACAAAGACTTATTATGGTGTCACTGTTTGTGACCCTATTTGACCCCCCCTCCACCCGGTTTCTCTCCCCATCATCTCGTCAGCTGTGTGTGTGTGTGTGTGTGTGTGTGTGTGCGGCGCTAATGCCTTGTCAGTTCCCACCATGAGAGTTAAAGGTGACGCTTCCTCCCCAGAGAGAGAGAGAGAGAGAGAGAGAGGGGAGGGGGGAGCGGGGGGGAGGTAGAGAGAGGCTCCGCCCACTGAAACAACGATCCACTGTTTTGTTTTCGCAGACCACAACAAGGCAGCTCGACAATCCGCCGTCCCCTTCCCGCCTGCAGGGGGCGCCGTCACTACCGGGCTAGCAGGAAGGCTAGCAAGGAGTCGGTCCAATCAGAGCGCAGGAACCGCCGGCCAGTTGGCCGCTCAGAGGGAGGACAGGAAGCAGATCCAGCCGAGCAGAACCGAGCTCCCCGGGCTCCGATCCTCCGCACTGCGTCGGTGTCAGAGCTGCGTGTCCACCTCTGACCGCCGTGGCTGACCTTTGACCCCCTCTCTCTCCTTCCACCCAGACGAACCTTGCGAGATCATCAAGTAAAAAACTCCTTCCTGTCTGTCGGCTTTGCCACAAATCCTTCATCAAACACCGAGGAGCAGAAATCGATATCACACCGACACAGCGTGTGTGTGTGTGTGTGTGTGTGTGTGTGTGTGTGCGCGTGTGTGTGCGCGCGCGCGTGTGTGAGTTAGATACAGAGAGGCTTTGTTAGATACATAAAGGTCAACCAAGGTTGTTGTGTTTCCAAAAATCAGACCAGAAAATAAAGTGGGAGGAGCTTAGGAAAAGTACAGCAGGCAGCCGCCACCAGGGAGCGAGCGATGTGTTTGATCCGAGAAGCAGCATCCATCCATCCATTTTCTAGGGTCGCGGGCTAATAAAGAGAGCGCGAACTTACCCCAGCTTCCAGCGTGTGGCGCTGCTGTCTCCACCTCACAGACCTCACAGAACATTTGAAAGCAGAGGAAATCAATTCTCATCTGGAAGCTGAAAAAAAAAAAAAAAAAGGGGAAAAAAAAACTGTTAAACCGTATTCACTGCCAGGAGCAGGATTTTCTCTTCACGACCAGGAGGATTTCCCACTAAATGTTTCTTTAATGCTTCTCGTCTTCTGGCAGGTTTGGCCGTTTGCGACTCGGCAGGGCAGGAGGCGCTAGTTCAGCTTTTAGTGCCACATGAAACACAACTGACACAGCGGCTGTGTCTCAATTCAGGGTCTGCATCCTTGAAGTACGCATTTTGAAAGGAAGCTGCGTCATAGCGCTGCGCGAAGGCTCCTCCCAATTCCCAAAAGTCCTTAGGACGCTCCAAATGCGTACTGGGAATGCGCCCTCGTTCTAGCCGATTTGCAAGGCTACACCACTACTATCCTTCCCGTACTTATGTATCCCATGATGCTTTGCGTGCTGCTGCGAAGCATCGTGGGATCCTGGGAAGTCAGCTGAAATTAGCGCCATCTACTGGCAAAGACACAACGTATAAATTTAAGTATTGAAGTTTCACATCAAATATTCAGTTTTTAACGTAGGATTTTACTTATTTGATCATCCAACGACATCGTTAGATGGCGAACCAATGGTTAGCTTGATGCTATAAAAACGTCACTTCCGGGGTTGGCCAGCAGGAGGGAACGGCGGTGACGCAACCGGGAAATATGCCGAAGGATAGACCGTCCCGTGTGGTTACCGGGGAGGCGGGGTTTGCGTTCGTCCTTCTCGGCCGGGTCCTTCGGAGGACGCTTCCTTCAGATGGAGGACGCTTCATTCGAAGGATGCAGACCCTGAACTGAGACACAGACAGGAAGTCAGAGTGACAGGAAGTCAGAGAGACAGGAAGTCAGGGAGACAGGAAGTCAGAGTGACAGGAAGTCAGAGAGACAGGAAGTCAGAGAGACAGGAAGTCAGAGGGACAGGAAGTCAGAGAGACAGGAAGTCAGAGGGACAGGAAGACAGGAAGTCAGAGAGACAGGAAGTCAGAGAGACAGGAAGTCAGAGGGACAGGAAGACAGAGAGACAGGAAGTCAGAGAGACAGGAAGTCAGGGAGAGTCAGCTGTACATGAAGGGGCGGTGCCCGTGAAACTTAAAGAAGTCAGACTCCAGCCAATCAGGTGACTCAGCATCATCAGCTAAATACGTCAGTAAATATTGATGGTTGTGTATTGTTCATCGCCATGGAGACATGATATGGGATGTTCTGACTGGGCAGCAGCTCTGGAAGGAGTGTGTGTGTGTGTGTGTGTGTGTGTGTGTGTTTGACAAGTCTACATTAAATCTCATTAAGAAGTGAGGATGAGAGGACCGCTGCCTCAAGACACACACACACACACACACACACACACACACACACACACACACACCACAGCATCCTGCTTCTATCCTGCTGGTTGTCGGAGGTCATGAAGACTTTCTTTGCCTGAAGGGGGCGCCAATGTCATTGGGCACGCTAGTGGCGTGACCGCACATTTATTTATTTATTTATTTATGTATTTATTGACACTTTTCTTGAAGCTTCACAAAAGATGCAGTCAGTGAGTGAAGCCGAAGTTAGTAGCCAGGGCAGCAGAGGGCGCCAGTGCTGCTGCGCCATTATCACAACAAGTCTGTGAAGTGATGGTTCCTCATGTCAGGCGCAGCTAGCGGCCAGTTGTTAGCGGCTAAGTTGAATGATTGATAAATGCTCAAGGTTAAATGCCAGTGGCTAAATGCTAGCTCGCTACCAACAGCAACAGTACACAACTTTTCAGCAACAGTCCCAAACTCAGTGGAAGTGGAGGTGGAGGCTGATTGATTGATTGATAGGTGGGCGGGGCCAGAGGAGGAAACGTGCCTTTCCCTAAAACAGGAAGTGCGACACAAATACGGTGAGTCAGTGTCAGCAGCACGGATGTACTATCAGACCTGGATACCAGACTGGCAATATGGTGGTGTGCCAATCTTCCCCAGTGGCCACTCGAGGTACTGCAGCAAAACAAAAAAAATCCCACTAGGCCCAAAAAAGCTTGTTTCCAATCGACTGCAAAACAAAAATAATGGCCTACAAAAAGGCCGACAGGACGACTGTGACCAAAGTCATGACTCATAACACATCTTTCTCTTGTATATTTTGAAGTCCTGGACTTTTCTGAAGGTCAGAAAATCTCCACAGACGTTTTTATGGTGAGAGTGAGGTCACGTCCACAGCGAGCGCAGCTGCTTCTTGGCAACGCAGACACCTCCGTATATTAATATTATAATAACAGAGCCCTGTGAGATGCTGGAAGTGATGGATGAACACAAGCGAACACCTAAGAGTGAGCTTTTTGTTCACTCTTGCAAGCTGGGTGGCCCGGTGGGAGGAGGTAGGCGGGGCTTCGGGTTGCCTTCGTTTCGCAGAGGATAGGAATGCTTTTGGTTTACGGGTCGGTAGCCGCAAACGTTTAGACAGAACAGGTCAGAGGTCACGACCCCTGCTGTCACGCTGCAGTGTGTGTGTTTCTGTGTGTGTGTGTGTGTGTGTGTGTTTCTTTGTTTGTTTGTGTGTGTGTGTGTGCGAGTGTGAAGAGAGGGGAGTGACTTTGGGGTCGTGAAGGTCTTCAAAATTTAAAATTCCATTTACAGCACAGTTTCTGTTGCGTGTTGTAAAACACTCACACACACACACACACACACACAGTGATATTGAGGCCGACAGCTAAAAAAGTTTTTAGTGTCTGCAGTGATATGAGACCGAGCTCCCCTCAGAAAGTCAGCGGAGCGAACAACCACACACACACACACACACACACACAGTGATGGAACACTGCTGCGAATGAAGCCACAGAGTGGGTTTATATAAAGAAATCCAGAGGATTATTCTGCGGACGCAGCAGAAACACAGAAACTCACTTTGGAGGGAAAACGCAGCAGAAACAGAAACGCGTGTTTGTGAGCTGCTGCTGCTGCTGAGTGGCTTCTCAGCGACGCACGCCAGCGGCTGACAACACAACACGCTGGTCCAACATCACTCTGAGAGCGTGTGCGTTGTCGGATTGTGCAACACTGATGGTTTCATCGCCTGGCTGTGGCCCCGCCCCTTACCTCCTCACTGGATGCTGATTGGTCTGCTGTTACAACCTGGCCGACACCCCCGACAGCTCCACCAGGTTGTTCCCTCAACCAATCTGGAGGCCAGACTGGTCCTGGTCCTGGTCCTGGTCCTGGTCCTGGTCCTGTTCCTGGTTCTGGATCTGGTTCAGGTCCTGTGTCTGGTTCTTGTTCTGGTCCAGGATCTGGTCCTGGTCCTCGTCATGGTCCTGATCCTAGTTCTGGTCCTGGTCCTGGTCATAGTTTTGGTTCAGGTCCTGTTTCTGGTCCTGATCCAGATCATAGTTCTGGTTCAGGTCCTGGTCATGGATGAGGTTCAGGTTCAGGTCCTGGTCCTAGTCCTGGTCCAAGATCTGTCCCTGATTCTGGTCCTGGTCCTGGTCCTCATCAACCTTCTGTTTTTGATCCTGATCCTAGTCCTCATCCTGGTACTGGTTCTCTGGCCTGGTCCTGGTCTTGGTCCTGTTCCTGGCCTTAGTTCTGTTCCTGCTCTTGGTCCTGCTCCTGGTCTTAGTCCTCGTGCTGGTCCTGGTCTTCGTCCTGGTCCTGGTCCGACAGGCCCATGTGTTCCATGGTAACCATGAGGCCACAGCTGCTGATGTTTGTCATCGCATCCTCCATCTAGGCAGCGGAGGAGGTAGAGGTCAGAGGTCAGCGCTGCCTGGCTGTTGCATTGATAGTATCCAAGAAGAAGAAGAAGAGAAAGAAACAGAAGAAGAAGAAGAAGAAGAAGAAGAAGAAGAAGAAGAAGAAGAAGAAGAAGAAGAAAAGAAGAAGAAGAAGAAGAAGAAGAAGAAGAAGAAGAAGAAGAAGAAGAAACAGAAGAAGAAGAAAGCAGAAAGCCGTCTCTTCTTCTTCTGTCTCCTCTACTTTTACTTTTTCTTCTTCTCTGTGAAGTTTTAATGAGGACGGCCTGAAGAAGGAGTAGAAGAAGTTACTCCTGCTGCGCCTGAGCGCTCCTTCACACACACACACACACACACACACACACACACACACAGCGAGCTAATGGCTGATCCTTCAGTGTCAGTCCACGTCCTGGTAATTGCTGCAGAAGTGGGCGGAGACAACGGCCTGCGGAGACAGGAAGTCGACGCCCCTCCATCAGAGGAGTCGTGGCCTGTGTCCAGGGTCACTCACCGCTAATGACAACAATACCAACAAGAGGAGAAATAACTGAATTATTTACTGTGAGAGGTTTGAGACCCGGCCTGAGGTCAAAGGTCACAAGAACTTCTGCCAGAGATGGTGTCACTCCCTGACATCGAGTGAGGGGGGGGTCACCAACCTGGCGAGGTGTTCATTGTGGAGTTACCACACTCACTCACTCACACGCACGCACACACACAGCACAGCACACACTCTGATGATGAATAATTGATGGTTGTGCGAATGTTGTGGGTCGAGAGCGTCTGCAGGGAAATCAGAGCGGCCGCTCACTTCCTGTCGCCGGAAACAGGAAGCAGAATCCACGTCCAGCCGTGTACAATGCATGCAAAGTTGTCTTTTGCAACTCACCCAAGCACACACGCAACACACACACACACACACACGCACGCACGCACGCACACAATCAAACTAGCAGCTCTATTGTGGGATTTTCTTCCTTATTCGAGGAGGGAAAAATAAATCAGTCCGTTGGCAAACAGCAATGAAATGAAAAATATTGACCTTCTGCCTCGTTAAAAACTCTGGAATAAATGAATTTAAAACCTTCTCTCAATCCAAAGAGGTTTTTTTTTTTTTTCTATTTTCCTGATTTTTTTTTTTTTTTTTTTTTTCTGGCACCAGAGGCATGGACTTTAATTGGAAGTGAGGCTTTCTGCAGCAGAAACGCTGGGCTAGTCTCTCTTTTTAATTGAAACCACTGGAAAAACTGGAAAATAAAGTTACACTTCCTCCACATTGAAAACATCAGAAGAGCAGCGTGTTTATTCATAACTGTCCACCTGAAGGAGAGGAAGAAGAAGAAGAAGGCGACCAGACTCAGTTGGAACTGCTGAGCCGCCTGCCTGCCAGCCTCCAGTCAAACAAATCTTCTTCTTCTTCTTCTTCTTCTTCTTCTTCTTCTTCTTCCTCAGGCGTCCATGCGCAGGAGGCTAGCCAGGTTAGCTCACCGCCGCAAACAGCTAGCCTGCCGATCAGCGTCGCACCGCCATTGGCATGCTAGCAGCCAGCAGGTGGCTGACTAAGCTTCAGCCAGGCTAAGCGTCGGTTAGCTTTGCTTAGCTTTGACTGAAGTGACCTGCAGTGGGGTCGGTTAGCTCCAATTAGCTTCCAATTAGCTTCCAATTAGCTTCCATGTCTGCACTCGTCTTCCCAAAAATCGTTACACAACAACAAATGAAGCCGTCTTATTGTGAGCTGAGAGGCGACTCGGACGACGACGACGACAACGGCGACGCACAATGAGAGCACCTCCTGCGCTGGAATCAGCTGGGGGCGTGGGGGCAGCCCTACTGATCAACAACAACACAATAGAAAGTGCGACAACAAGAGATGCAAAAATATCAGCCCCACCGCCACTGAGGTGACACAACACAGACACAGACACAGACACACACACACACACACACACACACACACACACACACACAGCCAACAGGAAGTTTCCATCAAGAAACAAACAGTGGCTCCCAAACCGCTCGGCTGCTTTTAGAATTAAACCTTGTTTTTTATTCAAATTCACAGCCGGGGAAAAAAAACAACAACAAAACAAGTCGACTCCCGGGATACCTGCAAGCCCCTCCCCCACCTACCCCCGACTCCCCCTCAACACCTCCCTCCCCCGAACTCGTAGAAACCCGACATCGAAGGCACTGAAAGGGGGAAAATCCCTGCAGGGGGCGACGGTGCTGCGTTGAGGAGCTCAAAGAATTGAACGTTTCAACCTCCTGATTGGTGCCTGACGGCGAAGGGAGTGGGAGGGGCTGAGGGGGGAGGGAGGGCGGAGCCTGACAGTCGACAGCGAGGGCCGAGAGAACCAAAACTGCTGCTGCTGCTGCTGCTGAGGAGGAGGAGGAGGGACGGACAGACGGATGGACGCATGGACGGACGGACGGACGGACTTCTTCACACTGTCCACTGTCCGTCAGAGCGTCCTGTGGCAGCGGCCTGATGCAACCAGTCGTAACACTGAGTGTGTGTGTGAGAGGAGAGAGAGAGAGAGAGAGAGAGAGAGAGAGCCTTCAAAACACACACAAATGTCAAACACACACAGAGAACCTGAAGGACTGAAGGACAGAGAGAAGAAGAAGAAGGAGAAGAATCAAAGGCTGGTTTCTTCTTCTTCTCCTTCTTCTCCCCCTTCTTCTTCTTCTTCTCCTCCTTCTCCTTATTCTTCTCCTTCTTCTCCTTCTTCTCCTTCTTCTCCGCCGCCGCTGAGTGATGACTGACACGACGGGGAGATGCAGAGCGCCATCCGTCACAGACGAGCGTCTCCGCAGCTCAGGCACCTGAAGCTTCGGCGTCTGCTAGCGGGAAGCCGCAGGCGGCTAACGCTAACGCGAGCGTGGCGGCTAACACGACGCGTCTGAAATGAGACCTTGAGCTGCGCAGGAGTTTTCACGTCTTTATTCACAATTCAACCACAGCGGCTTATTGAGTCAGCGGCAGGCAGGTGTTCAGGTTGGAGCGCTGCTAAAATGCTAACGTGGCTAGCAGCTGAGTGGCTAAATCAGAGAAGATCCACATTTATTCTTCATTCTTTTGTTTTTGCTCCAGAAGTGTTTTGTGTTTATGATTATGGATTACTTTGCATAACATTTGTTCTTTTCTAAAACATAAGGCTGCCCCCTGCTGGTAATCTGAAAGACCGAAAACACACACACACACACACACACACACACACACACACACACACACACACACACACACTCACACTGCTCTATTTCTTTGTGTTTCTCACATGTTCTTAGTTTGGTTTTTTTCTTTTTAAAAAAGAGATATTTATATCCTGGCACTTCATTAGCGCCGCACACTAATACCACTGACACACACACACAAACACACACACACACACACACACACAGTGTTTAAATGTAAATGTGGAGAGTCTGACACTGTTAACAACGACACAAACAAGATGGATTGAAGCCTGAATAGCCTGAAGGAGAGTTGAAGTGTGTGTGTGTGTGTGTGTGTGTGTGTGTGTGTGTGTGTGTGTGTGTGTGGTGGAAACACACATCATTTGCCATGCGAGTCACAGTTTTCATTCGTCTCATCTTCCTCCTCTCTGTTCCCCTCGTCTTCATTTTATCTCCATTATTTTTTTTCCATTTCACAGTGTGTGTGTGCTAGTGTGTGTGTGTGTGTGCGTGTGTGTGTGCGTGTAGGATGTCTGACAGATTGGTGTCAGTTCTCCTCTGAGGAGACACACACCACACAAACACGCACACACACACACCCTTCTGTCACACTAACGTGTAAAGCGGCGGCGTTCGAACGCTCTGATCGCATTTTTTTGTCGACTCTCAGGTCGTCTCGTCGAGACGAGAAGTTGCCGCCAAAGATCTGCTCGCCAAAAACTCTTCTTTTTTTTTGTTTTGGGATATTTTTTTTATCCCTTTCCAGAGACGGAAAGCAGCAGCAGCAGTAACTGCAGTAACAGCAGCAGCAGCAGTCGCAGCAGTAAGAGCAGCAGTAACAGCAGCCGCAACAGTAGCAGCAGCAGTAACAGAAGCAGCGGCAATAGCAGCAGTAGCAGTAGCAGCAGCAGCAGCAGTCACAGCAGTAACAGCAGCAGCGGTAGCAGTAGCAGCAGTAGCAGTAGCAGCAGCAGCAGCAGTAGCAGCAGTAGCAGCAGCAGCAGCAGTAACAGCAGTAACAGAAGCAGCGGCAGCAGCAGCAGTAGCAGCAGTAGCAGCAGCAGCAGCAGCAGCAGCAGCAGCAGCAGCAGCAGTAACAGCAGCAGGAGTGTAACAGCAGTAACAGCAGCAGCAACAGTAGCAGCGGTAGCAGTAGCAGCAGCAGCAGTAGCAGCAGCAGTAGCAGTCACAGCAGTAACAGCAGCAGTAACAGTAACAGCAGCAGTAACAGCAGCAGCAGTAGCAGCAGTGTAACAGTAGTAGCAGCAGCAGCAGTAACAGCAGCAGTAGCAGCAGCAGCAGCAGTCACAGCAGTAACAGCAGCAGTAACAGCAGCAGCAGCAGTAGCAGCAGCAGTAGCAGCAGTGTAACAGTAGTAGCAGCAGCAGCAGTAACAGCGGCAAGAGTGTAACAGCAGTAACAGCAGCAGCAACAGTAGCAGCGGTAGCAGTAGCAGCAGCAGCAGTAGCAGCAGCAGTAGCAGCAGCAGCAGCGGTCACAGCAGTAACAGCAGCAGTAACAGTAACAGCAGCAGTAACAGCAGCAGTAGCAGTAGTAGCAGCAGCAGCAGCAGTCACAGCAGTAACAGTAGCAACGGTAGCAGTCACAGCAGTAACAGTAACAGCAGCAGTAGCAGCAGTAACAGTAACAGCAGCAGTAACAGCAGTAACAGTAACAGCAGCAGTAACAGCAGCAGTAGCAGTCACAGCAGTAACAGCAGCAGTAACAGTAACAGCAGCAGTAACAGCAGTAACAGTAACAGCAGCAGTAACAGCAGCAGCAGCAGGTGGATGTGCTGCTGCAATGTTTATTGATGAGAAGATTTCCACTTTAGCTGCACTGACACAAAATAAATCAGGTGAGAAAACGCTAACTGCGGCACCGCAGCAGGTGTTGGATTTCACTTCCTGTCTCCCCAAAATATCTTCCGCTAGGTGCAAAGTCCCGACAGTGTGAGCACCCCGCAGCCAATCAGCGACAAGCGGTGTGCGCGCGCCATCGTGGCCGGCCGGCTGCCTCGAGTTGCCACCCGTCCCGTTTTTCCCAGAATTGTTCTCTTTTTTTCACCACCTGTCCCGGGAAAAATAAAATCTCTCCCAGGACACAATTTGTCCCGTTTTTTATGGAAAATGACAAAACCTCATTGGATTTCCGTCTGTGGTCTAGATAGGGTTGCCAGTCCTCCCGTAAAACACGCGATCGTCCCGTGATGAACTGATACGGGAGGCACTTCACTTCGTCCCATATATTTTCGGGGACGTCCCCGTCGACCATAAAACAATGGGGACTCCCCCACCTCCACCCCCCACGAGATGTCCCGGATTTGAAACTCTAGGAGGTGGCAACCCTACGGCTGCCGCCGAGCAACCAGGGTTAGCGGCTAACGCTAACAGGACGCCCGTTTCCACAAAACCAATGATGCTCCACGCTAACTGGTGGATGTCACAGAGCTAGCAGGCTAGCGAGACCTAGGACAGAGGGCAGTGGGTCCACACAGCTGATATATAGATAGATATAGATATAGAAATAGATCTGCAATGAAGAAGTCCTGCAATGTTCTAAACTATATCAAAAAAAGAGATATAAGTACAGCAAAAAAATAATAAAATTGAATTAAAATAATCTGATTCTCTGTATATGTGATTTACATGCATTGCAGTTGTGCAATGTGGTAGTTTCTACACACTTAAAAGACAGAGAGATTGACAAGAAATGTGTGCGATAAATGGCATATGTCTCCACAGTTGTTAGCTTGGCTTGATAGCTTAGCTTGATAGCTTAGCTTGATAGCGTCAAACTCTTTGAGTGACGTTGAAAAAGTCCAACTGTTTCAATGTCTTCCATTATTTTCCTCCTAAAGATTTTTTCCAAGAGAAAAAACATTGTTGTTTTCTGTTTTGTTGTTGTTGTTGTTGTTGTTGGACCTCAACCGCCAGTTCCCCCATCATGCAACACGTGTAACTCCGGCTGAGAGGTCGAGCTGAAGGTCGGCCTTTCACCCGCACGCCCATCGATCAATTCATAATCAATCACCCGGATCAATCAGGCAGCGCAGCCTCAACGCACCTTATTAAAAAAAAAAAAAGGAGCACCGCCGTTTGCTTCTTTCTTCCTCTCTTCCTCTCTTCCTCTCTTTCTCTCTGCAGGTCTGCCGGTGATTAATCTGTCAGCGTGATCGATGAAACATTTTTCTCCGCCGTCACATTTAATTTGCGCTTAATTCGTACGAAGCCGCCGCCGCCGCCGCCGCTGCCTTGTAAAAACCTCTCGTCAGGCAGAGAGAACTGGAGAAGGACGGATGGATGGATGGATGGATGGACGGATGGATGGATGGATGGACGGATGGATGGATGGTACTACTGACACTGATCAGGCCCAGAAATCCTGTCTGGTCCTTGTCCTGGTCCTGGTCCTGGTCCTGGTCCTGGTCCTGCTCCTAGTTCTGGTCTTGGTCCTGAATGAATCATCTCGGCCTCCTGCTGGACCAGGTGTGGAAAAAAAGCATCTTCCTAAAATACATCAAAGAAAATTGAAAAGAAGAACAAAACAGTACACACACACACACACACACACACACACACACACAC
>CM020502.1:29273943-29301443 GCA_009823395.1 Thamnaconus septentrionalis | reverse complement strand
ATTTCAAGGCGAGGCTGCGGAGGCTGCGGAGGCTGCTGGCCAATGGCCGGCCGGCGATACAATCTGCGCTCCCGATTGGATGATTTTTCTTTTTTTCCCATCCAGGGATCAACGGAAGACTCAGTTTCTTCCGTGGCGACACTTTAGCACACACAAACACACACACGTACACACACACACGCGCGTCATCTTTGTCGAGGGGAAAACCAGCCGAGCTAAAACACGACGACCTTTGACATCCCGCTTGCCGACGGTTGTCGCAGTAACGAGGACGAGAGCGACTGCGACAATTAGCAGCTAAACATAGCGCGACAAGTGAGGCCCCGCCCACTCACGGTCTGGGGGAGAAAAAAACAGCTAGCACTCACGGGTGGAGCTAAAGCTGCTAGCAGCACCTTCCTGAATCCAGAGTCTGGGTGATATGAACATAAGGGAATCCCCCTAGTGGTCCCAGGCGGTATTACCACCAGAGGCCGCAAGCGTCTTTATTTTAATGTTGACTAAGTTTCCCTGATAACAAAACGAATATAGAAAAAAAATTGCACACATTTACTTTAAATCGTGGCAGTATTGTTTTTTACTTCCTGGATTCAGGAAAAAGAGAACATAGTTTTCATTCTTTTAAAAAAAAAAAGACATGTCTCTCTGTAGGTCTTCATATTCTTCTTCTTCTTCTTCTTCTTCTTCTTCTTCTTCTTCTTCTTGCCACTTCAGTTTCTCCTTGACTGCTTCCTGGTTCCTTCTAGAAAGTTCCAGTAAAGTTCCAAGTAACCACCAATGCATTCCTGGCACACACACACACACACACACACACACATTCATTCTTCAAAACAAAACAAGGCGTGCCAGTCACACGGCCCTGCAAGTCACTACATCGTGATTGGCCGCCTTCATTTGTCTCCTTGACCGTGTTTGATAATGATAATAAAAAATGTAAATCCCATCGGAACGCCGTAGGAACGCCATCAGAATGCCGGAGCGAGGAAGCAGAAAGAAGCAGGCCGGGAGGTGTTGACCCAGTCACGGCTCATTACACACACACACACACACACACACACACACACTGCTTTCGTCTTCACTATGAAATCCCATCAGTCTTTTTTTTTTTTGTGTGTGTGTGTGTGGGTGTGTGTGTGTGAGGGTGTGTGTGTACGTGTGCCTGCGTGATGTAGTAGCTGTAGATGAAAAAAATGGTATGACAAACAGATGAAAGGGACTTTTTTCATTTTTATTTTTTTCCCTCTTTGAAATATTTCCGAGAAAACAGGAACGTCAACAGGAAATGGAGACAAATGGAGAGATCAGGCGGCGGCGGCGGCGCGCAAACAAACTCCTGAGAGAAGATCAGCGTGGAGCTGTTTTGAAGCCGCTGAACTCTTTGAGGGTGAGCACACGCTCCAAGGAGTTGGGGGGGGGGCGGGGGGGATCGCCGACGAATCAACTGGCTTGCTTCGTCTAGTTCAGCTTTCTGGATTTCATCCATTTTTTCATTTGGTTCTTGGTGGTTCTGGGGTGATTTTAGGTAGTTCTGGGTGGTTCTGGGTTGTTTCTGGGCAGTTCTAGGTGGTTCTTGGTGGTTCTGGGGTGATTTTAGGTGGTTCTGGGTGGTTCTGGGTGGTTCTGGGTTGTTTCTGGGCAGTTCTAGGTGGTTCTTGGTGGTTCTGGGGTGATTTTAGGTGGTTCTGGGTGGTTCTGGGTTGTTTCTGGGCAGTTCTAGGTGGTTCTTGGTGGTTCTGGGGTGATTTTAGGTGGTTCTGGGTGGTTCTGGGTGGTTCTGGGTTGTTTCTGGGCAGTTCTAGGTGGTTCTTGGTGGTTCTGGGGTGATTTTAGGTGGTTCTGGGTGGTTCTGGGTTGTTTCTGGGCAGTTCTAGGTGGTTCTTGGTGGTTCTGGGGTGATTTAGGTGGTTCTGGGTGGTTCTGGGTGGTTCTGGGTTGTTTCTGGGCAGTTCTAGGTGGTTCTTGGTGGTTCTGGGGTGATTTTAGGTGGTTCTGGGTGGTTCTGGGTTGTTTCTGGGCAGTTCTAGGTGGTTCTGGGGGGGTTCTGGGGTGATTTTAGGTGGTTCTGGGTGGTTCTGGGTTGTTTCTGGGCAGTTCTAGGTGGTTCTTGGTGGTTCTGGGGTGATTTTAGGTGGTTCTGGGTGGTTCTGGGTTGTTTCTGGGCAGTTCTAGGTGGTTCTGGGGGGGTTCTGGGGTAATTTTGGGTGGTTCTAGGTGGTTCTGAGTGGTTCTGGTGGTGATTGTAGTCCAGACATGGCCAAACTACGAAACTGCAAACTATATTTTTTCCTCCTATGATGTGGCTCAGCAAAACACTCCATCCATCTGCTGCTGCTTCGGCTCCTCTGGCACACTTGACAACAACCCAACCTTTTGACTGGTGGGCCACAGTGGCTTGTTGAAGTTTCACCCTCACCAGGTCCAGTTAAACACCTGTAAGAAAGCCCATCACATGGTCCACCTGGTTCCTAGAGAGCCCTCCCACCACTGGAGATAGCCGAAGGTTTTAGCTGTCGCTAACAAGTTTCAGGCAGACACCAAAGCGGCTCCCACAGAACCAGCAGGGGAACCTGGAGTGAACAACGGGGACGACAGGGAGTCAGAACTCGACGGAGAAGAGCCATTGATTTTTTACTTCGACCCGCTCGTTAGCGGACGAGCTAACGTAGCGGATACATCTGGGCTAGTCGCCTCGTAGCGGCGCGGAGCCTCCATCCATTTAAAACCTATTACACACACCAACAATACACGCACACACACACACACACACTCACAGTACAAAAATACATTACAAAGGACATTAAGAGTTTATTAGAGCTGCTGACGTTATAATTCTTCAACAAATTAGAGATTCTATTAAGAAATTTGGGTCACACACACACACATACATGCAAGCACAGGGAAGTTATTAATGATATTCATGAGTAACATCGACAAGCAGGAAAATTACTGCAGCCAGGTGTGTGTGTGTGTGTGTGTGTGTGTGTGTTGTAAATTAATAATGATTTCTGCTGCTTTCACTGTTTATTTGGTCATAAATTAGTGTTTGACCACAATAATAAAGAAAAATGTAATAAAAAAAAAATAATAAAAAAAACATGTTTGGCCAGACGGTGGTGCTGGTGGGAAGGTTTCCTTTTTCTCTCCAGTCGATGTGACATTGTGTAGTTCAGTCTCACACACACACACACACACACAGTCAGAGAAACACAGATGCCAGCAGTAAAAGCAGATTAAGGTTGAAAGATGTTAAAAGGCGGAGTGGCCGTCAGTCACGCTGCTTCAGACCAGACCAGACCAGGTCTGGCACAGGTCTGATGGAGGAAAAACTTCTTCCTGAACTTCAGCCAACAGCCAGTCGCCAAACTGGTTCACCTGGTTCTGAAAGGGGGCGGAGCCAGAATTCCACACAGGTCGATGTGGAGCAACAGTCACAGCAGGAACGACTCAGTCCGGTTCTCCGCCTGGTCGAGGTGAAGAGCAGATCTCAGCTCCTCCAGAACCTCAAGAACCTCAAGAACCTTCAAATATCTGGTCCAGCAGCTCCAGAACCTCCAGAAACATCAACTCCTGGGTCCACCAGAAGAACTCCAGAACCTCCCTGGTCCAGCAGAAGCAGCTCCAGCTCACCACCATGTCGGTGTGCCTCCTGCGGGAGGAGCAGCTCCATTGCGCCCTCTGCAGGCAGCTCTTCAACGCTCCGATCACGCTGCCGTGTGGTCACACCTTCTGCCTGGCCTGCGTCAGGCCTTGGACATCCTGCCCCACCTGCCACCACCTCCTCTCCTCCAGCGGGCCAGAACCGCGGATCAACTCCATCCTCTCCGAGATGGTCGAGCAGCTTCGACTGTCGGGCACCAGGAGGAAGCCATACCTCCTGCCCCAGGAGGAGGAGCAGGAGCAGATGGAGGTGGAGGAGGTCGTTCTCTGTGACATCTGCACCGCCAGGAGTAGGTCCACAAGAAGGTCCTTAATAAGGGACACGTCCATGGCCAGGACCCCAGCCATCAGGTCCTGCCTGGTGTGTCTGGCCTCCTACTGTCAGCTGCACCTCCGTCCCCACACCACCGTCCCTCGGCTGCAGCTCCACCCGCTGTCCCCTCCCACCAGTTCCGCCCACCTGGAGGCCCGGCTGTGCCCGGCCCACCACCGACCCCTCGACCTCTTCTGCATCACTGACCAGAGCTGCGTGTGCACCCGCTGCCCCCTGCTGGAGCACCGCGGCCACCAGGTGGAGCCGCTGGACGAGGAGTGGCGCCGCAAGATCGCCGAGCTGGAGGGGCAGCGACAGCGCCTGCGGGAGGCGGCGGAGGGGAAGCAGCACAAGGTGGGCGAGGTGGACAGCGGCCTGGTGCTCGGCAGGCAGGCGGCGCTGCGGGAGCGGCAGCTGGCCACCGAGGCCTTTGGTGCGCTGGAGCGGCAGCTGGCGGCTGCCTGGGAGGAGCTGCTGGTGGAGCTGGAGGAGCGGCAGGCGGGGGCCGAGCGGCGGGCGGGTGCCATGTTGCTGGAGCTGCAGCAGGAAGCGGCAGATCTGCTGCAGCGACAGGCGGAGCTGGAGGAGCTGCAGATGGCCGCGGCGGCAGCCACCGCCACCAACCGCTTGGATTTCCTGCGCCGCTTCGGCGCTGCCGCCGCAGCTCCGCCACCCAGGACCAGGGACTGGACCGGCGTGACCCTGGAACTGCCTTGCCACCAGGGGGCGACCCGGCGGGCGCTGCAGCGGCTGCAGGAGCTGCTGCAGCAGCAGCTGAGCGGCCGGCTGGTGGTCCTGGAGCTGGAGCGACTACGGCTCCCGGCTGTAGACCTGGTCCTGGACCGCGACACGGCCCACCGTTCCCTGGTGGTGTCCCCGGACGGCCGGGCCGTGCACCACGCTGCCCCCCAGAGCAATCTGCCGGACGGGCCGTCCCGCTTCCACCCCTGCTGCTGCGTCCTGGCCCGCCAGGGTTTCTCCTCCGGAACCTTCTACTTCGAGGTGCAGGTGGACGGCAAGAGCAGGTGGACAGTCGGCGTGGCCAGAGGCTCCGCCCCCAGGAGGGGCGTCCTATCGCTGCGGCCGGAGAACGGCCAATGGGCGCTGTGGCTGAAGGAGCGGGAGGAGTACGCCGCGCTGGTGGGCGTCCCCCGCCGGCTGCAGCTCAGCTCCAGGCCCAGGACGCTGGGCGTGCTGGTGGAGCTGGACCACGGCCGCGTCTCCTTCCACGACGGCCACACGGCGGCGCTGCTCTACCGCTTCACACACTGCCGCTTCTCTGGGAAGATCTTCCCCTTCTTCTGCCCTGGACTCAGCCAGGGCGGGGCCAACAGCGCTCCCCTCAGGATCCTCAGCCCCGCAGAGATGAGCCGCTGAACCTTGCCAGAAGCTCCAGACAGGACGGACCCTGCAGACACCAGCTGGACCAGAACTCCTCCAGGTTCTCAACTCCCCACTTCTCCTCCTGGACCAGGAACCTTGTGGACAACTGACCGTTTGAAGTGGTTCTCCTTGAGGTTCCCCTACTGGTTCTCCTAGAGGTTCCCCTACTGGTTCTCCTAGAGGTTCCCCTACTGGTTCTCCTGACTCTTCCAGACTCTCCCTGAGTTCCAAATGTCTGACATGGACATGGTCAGATGTAAAATCTCCAGCCTGCCGGCTGAGGCCCAGGTCTCCCCAGGAGATCCAGTGAATGAGGGACTCACACCAACCGACTCCTTGTGAGGTTTGTGCGAGCAGTTGAGGAGGAATTGCCATATTTGCCAATTTCCTCGTATTTTTTAATCTTTTCACAGGTACAGAACTCACTCTGTGCGAGAGCTCCAGAACCGTGGTCGGAGTTTTGAGTGAAGCTCTTCACTAAATGATTGTATTTGTTGATACTTTGAAGCAAATTTTAAAAAGTGACTTGTTAAAAATCCAACATAAAACAAAAAAATCACGCATTGTTTCAATCGTCGTTTGACGTAATTCATGTCAGAATGTTAGAAATCATATTAAATCATATTAGATTATATGTATATATTCACTGACGTTGCTCCAATTCAGTTGTGTCATTGGTGGCGTGTGAAGGATCTCGAACCATTTTGCACTTTATTCAAACGATTTGCAGTGTGAACGATTTAATTACTGTGAAGGAAGTGTTGTTGTTGTATTCAGACAATTAAAGATTGATATATATATTTTTTATTTAATTTACAGGTCCTTTAATTCCCTTTGTTTTTGTTACTAAAAATAACCAACTGATTGATTGTTGAACGTTGTTGCGTAAAGAGGCTCATTGTTCAGGTGACACTTCTGGTTCGACCGGCCACTGACCTACATGTGAGTCAACACCCGCCTCCTCGCCGTCTCCTCGGCCTTCCGCCGCCATGACAGGAACGCCGCCCCAGGAATTCCCATCATGCAACCTGAGAACAGGGACGTGAATTTCCTGGACTCTGCTGCCAAGCCACCGACACAGCAGCATTTATTTATTGTTTTTCAAAGTCTGAACTGACCGGAACATTTCTGACTGTAGCATTAGCAACACACTAGCTGGCGCTCCCACTCCGCCGAACTAGCCACTGTTGGCTGGCTAGTTAGCTGCTAGCAGTTAGCAGCACAGCAGCCGGCGGCGTGACGTTGATTCGTTGAGTAAATTAAATCAAATGTTAGCGTTTCCTACTTCTCCTCCACCTCCTGCTCCTCTTCCTCCTCCTTCTCCTCTTCCGCCTCCTTCTCTTCCTCCACCTTCTCACTGTCCCCCTCCTCGCAGTCTTCCTCAGCCACTGTGTGTGTTGATCGTTGCTGCCATCTAGTGGCCACCGAGGAGACTCACAGCTCCAGACCACTGAAACGTCACTGATAAATTAAATAAACTTTATTTCTGATAGACTTTTTTTTTTTTTTACAGCCAGGTTTACATTTTTGAATCAGGCTCCGCCCCTTTCTCCCCACCTCCCCCTCCTCCTCATCCCTCCACCTCTCTCTCCTCCTCCACAGCAGTAAGCTCTGGCTTGGGCCGGATGGTGTCTGTAGGCAGTGGCAGATTGGCGGTCAGAGGTCAGAGGTCAAGTGTTCGAGGGCTTGGGTTGGTACTTGACCCTGTTGAAGCCATCCACCGTGGTTTCCACCGCCGGCTCGGCCCAGAACCTCTCCGAGCCCAGAACCAGGCACAGGGCGAAGGCGAACACCTGCGGCAGGTACACACACACACACACACACGCAACTCGTCAGTCCCACACCGTTTCTCAGGGTTTTTTGTTTCCTTTCTAAATCAAAGGGGTGAAAGTGCGGCGAGAACAGGCATACGGCGATGGTGGCAAAGGCCGAAATGATTCCGATCCGCAGCTTGATGGGGAAGCTCAGGTGGCTCTTCAGCACGGGGCCACAGGGCTGCACAAAGGTCAAGGGTCAAGGGTTAAGGTCAACCCACGCAAAGAAAAAAGAAAAAGACACAGTCGCAAATGCTGTGAGGCAAGACGAAGGCGAATGAAGTATTGATCAAACAGCTAGCAGGCTAACAGGCTAACAGTGAGGAGTGGAAGTGGGCGGGGCTGCATCACCTGGGAGTGAACCCAGAGGTTCTCGTGTGTATCCGGCGCTGGATGGTCGTTGGCCCCCACCGGCACGCAGGGCCCCTCACTGAAAAAAATAACTTGTAAGATTTACTTAATAAAATCCTCGTAACTATTTGCACTCACGGTAAGTAAGTAAAAATCACTGCCGTAATTATCATTAGATTTCACTCACCAGTGTCAAGTAAAATATACTAACCATTAAAACTAACGTTTTTGAGAATATTAAGTAACACTTACAAAATTACATGAAGCACATTTTTGGGTATATAAAGTAACTCTTACTACATTACAATCAGCATCATTTTGAAGGTATCAATTAATTCTTATTTCTTTCTAGTAAGCAACTCCTACTCCATTACATATTTGACTTTAGTTATATTTGGTTACAGTAATCAAGTTACTCTCATCCTAAAACTAACTAAATCTTACATGCATTTAATGACTACTTTAGTAAAGAAAATAAATAAATAAATAAACTTTATTAGGTTTTTGGTTAGTCTTCACCTTTAAAATAATTTGACAAAGATCCCAGCAAAAGGTTCACAAACGTGCTTAGGCTGAGGCTTTCAAAAGGCTTTATTGGTATATGTGAAAGCATCACCAAAGCAAATAGAAATCAAAATGGCCTGTAAAAAAAAAAAGTCCAACAAACATGCCTGTTGTTTAGCATCAGAACACAGCGTCAATATAATTATGGTTTGTGAGTAGACTATTAAATGGCAATTAAAACAAACTGCACAATCACAACAGTGTCACCAATAATGCATTTTTCATGAAATCTTAACTTGAGAAGTAAGTGCAGACGTCCCTCAACACATTTAAGAAAGACAGCATTATAACAAGCAATGAACATTTTGGAGTAAACACCAATGCATTAATTCAAACAACACTTTTTTACACCCAAGACAATCTTCTTCCAGCATGTGTATTAGCACCATTCAAGACAGCAACCTAACCTTCAAAGTGTGCACTTTTGGGGAGAGCTTGATCCCATCCAGTTCAAGGAAAAGTTTCTGAAATACCTCGAAGGTGTAGCGCAGTGTTTTCGGGTATGCCAGGTTAAGGGCATAGACCAGTCCCATGAGCAGCAGGCATGCATTGGCAGTATTGCGACATCCAGGCAGCATCTCCATGCCTTCAAGGATGATGGATGCATCCACCGGGTCCTCTCCATCAGCACCATGGATGACCAGAACCTTGATGACATGTAGAGTGACATCACTGCAGTTGTCCTGCTGCATTCAATTGAGAAAAAATGACAAAATTATATGAAGAAACAGATAATGGTTTCAATCATTTGAAGTTACTCCCCTTTCCTTCCATGATCAGAGCAAAAATATTCTGACCATTAAAATGGCACAAAGCAAGCTTAATTGAGTCTATTTTCAAATTAATCAACATTATCTGGTCAGTTCTGCTGTGGATCCATGAAGAAACTGTGAGCTAGTGGGATAAGTTTTGGTGTCAATGATGAATGACGTGCCAGTTGATTGGCATCTGTTTGCACATCAGCTGCCTTGACTAAATGTACTTGTGCCTGTTAAAAAAAAAAACATAAAACAACTATACCCAGCAATTGTCGAAAAGGTCCCCCTCCTTCTCGCCAAGGTATAGGATGAGAGCACGGATAACTGCGTCACGTCTTGCTTCAATGGTTAGGTTCTATGGAAAGATTAGATTAATACTGTATCAATGCTGCATACAGTACATATGTGTATGTTCCATGATTTTCAGAGATCAAGCGAAATTAGTGGTAAATACATTAAGCTGCGTGCCAGGATTGGTATCCATTGTGTGTGTGTGTGTGTGTGTGTGTGTGTGTGTGTGTGTGTGTGTGTGTGTGTGTGTGTGTGTGAAAAAGAGTTAGAGACAGAGCGATATACTGAGAGTGGGTCAGTGGCAGAGAGAAAACACACCTGACTCAGTTTACTCAAGAGTGGCCTCAGCTTGGTTCCCATGCAACCTCCCTTGGTCTTCATCAAGGCAATGAGCTTTGGTGTGTAAAAGTCCAGTTTTGAAAGGAATCGATGCTCCAGCGGAATTGTTGTAATTCTCCTAAACTCCTCCTTGATCTGAATTGACATAAGATAACAGAGGCAATGACAGGCAGACATGGCAGAGACGTTTACAAGGTTTAAGATCATCATGGGAATCTGCATTGATAATAACGGACCAACACTACTAATTAACTCATCTCACTCATTTTCAGTGACATGCAGACACTATATGATTGTCCAATGGAAGGCGGCAGCCTGCCATGTCAATGTGCAAAATTTTAGCTTGTTTAAAAGCATATCAACAAGCACCAACTATGCATATTGACATGGCTGTCCAATGACACTTGTAGCCCATTTAAATAGCATCTTCCAACAGTGCCTATTTTTTCTTCTGGTTAGTTTCCAATTGAGAAATGAACATTTCTATACGCCAGTGCTTACCTCTGCTTCACAGAACAAGGCAGGCCATCTCTCTTTGAATTCGGCGACGGCTGGGCTACCTCTCACCACCTCAAGCCGTCGAATGGAGAAGGTTTTGGCCATTTTTTCTTGAATGACTTTTTTGTTGTCCTTCTTCTTAATTTCATTCAGAAGCTCTTGTCTCTCAACCTCCAAGTGGATAAAACAGGAATTAGACCAGACCCGTACCCCCACACAGACTATCGTACTTGTCGAGACCCAGACCAACACACACTGTCCCTGCTCCCACACCGACACACTCACATCCACACATCTAGACAAACATACCTCTAGACTGTCTCTAGTCTCTCCACTAGGATGTGGAGGCAGGTAGTTAACTTCAGCCCTCCTCGGCCTCTTGCAGTTCTTCGCCGCATGTTGCTCTCCAATAGGCTTTCTTCTCAAAGAATTGATGTCCAGCTCTGGACATGGTACATCTAGCCTTCTCATTTTTGACCGGTAGTTGGCCATCTTGTATTTGATTCGCTGCTGCCACCCGTACAAGCCGGAAAATGAGGTGCCTGGCTCCCTCAGGCAGGGATGCCTATTTACCAGGGCTTCTGCAACAGCTGATATTTGCAGACCAGTGGGGTAGGCTGTGTAGTGAAATATCTCCTCAGCAAGCTTCTCTAATACATCAGAGTTCATGCTTGGATTTTGGAGAAGAGAGCAATCGCTTTCATAGGCCTTGTTTCCTGCTTCAAGGCACATCTCAACATGAGGAGAAAAGGTTGGTATCACAAAGTCGGTTGGCCACGGTTTGCATCGAAACTCTGCTGACTGATCTAAAATAATGGTGCTGTCGGATGAAGTAGATGTGCAACTGTCATTCAGGGAAGAAGATTCCTGTGGCTCAGGTTGAAAGGAATTTCCTGGCTCATTATTCAAAGGACTGAATGTCACAAAAATAGGTTCTTCGTTTTTAACTAATTTGATGGTGTCTTTGTCTTTGATCATTTCAGTTGACAGTAGAGTGAAGAACTGGCCATCAAATTCTTTGTCCATGTACATTACTGTGAAAGTGCCTTGGAGTTGGAAATGTTCATGTGCTGCCGCCAAGAGTTCATCAACAGTGTCAGGAATTCCACCTGGCAATGTTAACTTATGTACTTGAGTCTCCTCAATAATGACCCGAAGTTGAGCAGGGGCAGACATCATCACAGTCATGTGCAAGGAAAACTGCAATAGAAATAGAAGACAAATTGATTAGGCAGCAAATATCTTTTTAGATTACAATGGCCTGTAAGTTACAGGGTCACAGTCAACCCTCTTGTATGCTTGCTATTGACAAAAAAAAATATGGATGCATAAAAAAATTGGTTCATGAAGCTATTAAAATGATACTTTACCTAGTGCGACAAGCAGATGTGGTGTTTCAGAGAGACCATTCGATTGCCTCCTACTGCATAGGCAGTCAGTGGGTACTGGTCAGTGAGTTCAGACTGTTTAATTACTTTGACTGTGCTTGTGGACTCCAACTTGAAACATCTAAAATGCTCCCAGTACCATGCACTCTGCAGTTTGATTACAAACACTACACTGTCATGAGCAATTATGATTTGGAGTATTTCACCAAAGTCAGGCAACCCCCCAGTTGAGCCATATGCCACCATCATGCCAATGCCATAACTTGTTCCCTTACAGTCTATACTGTTTGTTAAATAAACAGCCTTCTCCTCAGGGAATCTCAGTCGTAGAAATTCTTGAATGTTCTCATTTAGAACCTCAAATGGAACTTTTGTCATCCTTGAGACTGAGACAACTGTTTTTAATTTTTGCACTATGGAGATGGTATGCAATCATGTGCTGATGTTTCTTAGCCATGGACTTCACAATATTACGGAAGCAGCAGGTCTGTCTCACTAACTTCTTAAAGAAGTGGTGCTTCGCTTCGAACCTCATTGTCCATAAGAGCACAAGTGGGCCAAATGCTCTAATAAGCTGTGGGTAATGCTCTATAAAATGGTGTTTAGGGATCAACCTTTCTTGTGGAAAAACTGAGAAAAATCTATGTCTATGTTCAGCAATTAGGCTATCTAAGAGACCAATGCTCTCATCTGTGTGGGTGGGTGACATGCACAACTCAACAATATCTTTGAGGGTCATCAACAGTTGCCACGCATCGTCATCTTCATGTATTCTGAAGCCAACCATAAGCGGAAGCAGCCTTAGTACGCACCAATTTTCATGAGCGTTGCCACCAATTGTTTTCTTGGAGGCAAAGGTAGGTACTATACGTGTAGGACAATTTGTCTTGTCTTTCCCCTTGTATGGAAAATTCTTGATGATTGCATTCAGCTCCTCAAGAGAGAAGTACTTTTTCTTTATGAAGACGCATAAACACAATGCTAATTCTACAGGTACAATTCCCTCAAGTAAATCGTGCATTACATCAGGTGGGTAACCTGTTGTCACATGAAAGTGATCGAGCCGTTCTGTGATTGCACAAGGCCTTTTAACTCCATGGCTAGGGGTGTCACTGGCAGCAGCTGCTTCAACATCCAGCTGGTATTGCTGTTTTGTTCTACAAGGAAATGAACCTGTCCGGACCTCTAGCTGCTGAAACTGGGTTCGCTGTCCAAGACAAACTCTGCAAACATATGAGCCAGAGAAACTTTCAACAAACCCCGCCAATGAATGGGCACTAAGGTTGTCGGCAATGACAGAAAATATGGTGCCCTTAATTACTTTTCCCAAACATGGTACAAAAATACCATCCTCTTCAAAGCTTTTCAGGTCAGTTAATAAGGGATCCAGCACTTGAGGATAACCAAACTGCTTAATGTCATCTGCCTTACACAAAATCGCCAAGTAAATAGATGATAGAGTAGACCTTAATAAAGCAGGAATATCAGCTAACACCCAATAGACACCGGTTACTTTGTGCTTTTTACGGGAGGTGCCTAATGGATTACATATTTCAAAGTCGTCACAGTAGAGTAGCAGGGAAATTCTAAATTCCTCTCCAGATAGAAACCTATTTTCCTTGAAATGAGAACCGTCATGAAAACTTGTATAGTCACAAGAATGAGAGTAGTTTGGAGTCAACAACTTCTCCTGAATGTCACTATCTTTCAGGATTTCTGACAAGGATTGTAAAATTGGGACATACTGAAATGACTTTCCTTCTTTCTTATCAAGTATGTATTCTACTGGCTCAACAATAGAGAAATGTTCCTTTAAGTATTTGTCTCTCTGGTATGCTGTGCCAAGAGGACCTCCTTCACTAAAGGCTGCACTAAGAGGATTTAATTGGCATATGTTAGTTACCAAATCTGTGATCACTAGTTCTCCAACAGTACAATTATGGCCCTCAAGTGTCTTTTGAATAATGTTTTTAAGTACAGGTGCAGATGCTGAGGAAGAGATAAATTGAAGCTCCCCTATAATTTCATCTATGCATCTACTTGGCACATTGAAGATACAGTCTAACTTGAGCAGTAAGGAAGCAAGCTCATCTACAATGACTTTAACCAAGTCCTCACCCTCTCCTACAATTGTTTCATTAGAAGAAATGTCAGTTTCATCTACCAGTGAACTATCATCATCTGTTGCCTGACTTGGAAAGGTTTGTAGGATAGTTTCCTTAAAATCCTCCAGGCAATGAGGAGTGTGCTTTCTACTTTTATGTGAGGCAAAAGTTGTATATACGTAAGTGCTATAGCTACACCCTTTAAAAACACACTGAATGGTTTCGTGCTTTTTCAAATGACTCCCAAGGTGTTCAAAATATTGTTTCTCTGTATGAAAATTACATAAATTACAAACAAGACATTTAAAAGAAACTATTTTCCCTGACTGTTCAGATTCTGGATGATCTCGAGACAAATGTGTTTTAAGTGCACCCCAACTTTTAAAACAACAAGGACAATCTGAAAATAAACAGGGAAGGTACCGAGTGTGCAAGTGTTTCAATCTGTAATGCCTTAAGAGATCTAAACGTGTTGCAGTCCTGAAATTGCAACTTTTGCATGACCATCTCATAGTGTTTTAAAGGATGTGTGTGTGGGGGGGAGGGACAGTTCTACACTACAAGTTCTACTTACAGTTCTACTTTCTCTATAAGAAAGACAAAACTAACTGTCAAAAGCACTGGCTCCTCCTTAAAGTGGTCCTGTAAAAAAACAGAAAAGTTTAATTAAAACAACGACCTGAATCTTTTGATCACGTGTTTATGTATGTGGCAGGAACAAAACATTGTGTAATAATTAACGCACAGCTTTCTTTCCGACTGAAAACCGCCGATTATCGGGAAAACTCGCAAAGCTGGCGTCACTTCACTGAACAACGTGACAAAAATGGAAGGTGTGAATGCACACGTATGTCGCCACCTGTATTTTGTGGACGCTCACTGCCGTCCGCATCCCCGGTCTGTGGCTATGGGCAGCGACGCATCCAACGACAACGAGCAGCCCGCCCCTGATTGAAAGTTACAGTAGCGGAGAAAATGAGCCCCCCACCTCCAGCCCTACCCTCCGATAGTTACGTTAAGCGGAGACAATGACACCCCACCCCCACCCCCTCGAAAGTTACGTTAAGCGGAGACAATGAAAAACCAGTTCTCAAGACAGTGGGCGATAGGGTGGCGCCGAGCTTAAACAGTTAAATATGATGAAATACGACTGCAAAACATGAAAGTACGTATCTTAAACTCACCTCTTGGCACGATGGAATTTTTGGGTGAAAATTCAAAAGTTCTGCAGGCACGGATGGCAGGGAGTTCTGGCGGCATGTGCGGTTCGATAATCTCGCGAGAAGAAGCTGTCCAATGAGCATGCGCAGATTTAAAGTGGCGGAATCTTACAAGTAAATTGTATTTAAATTTTTTAGGTATGTGTGCAAAGTCTATAAAATGAGTAAACATTACTAGAAACTGTATAAGAAATGGTACTCTTATCTTCTAATTAATTGATTACGAAGAAAAAATGTGTGTATATTCCCAATTTAATCAAGTCATATATGAAATTTAATATTCCAAAGTAGATGCTATAAGCATTTTCTAATATATTTTACTAGACCTCAAAATTCGTTTTTTCAGTGCTGGGTGGCGCTGGAGTTGTCGCTGCAACATAAAAAAAAATAAAATAAAAACACGGCAATCACACCAAAAAAAAACTGCAGCGACATTCACAAAGAACCAGATCTGGAAATGAAATGTCGTGAGAGCTTCTCAAGGCCGCCTAATACCTCTGCCCGGAGGAAACAGTAGGTGTGCACAAACAGGAAGCAGGAAGTTGACTCCGCCAGTCCTGGTAGCTCCTCAAACCACAGCAGGAGTCCTGCAGAGGAGGAGAAGAAGAAGAGGAATAATAATAATAAGAAGAAGAAGAAGAAGAAGAAGAAGAAGAAGAAGAATAATAATAAGAAGAAGACATCCAGAAGTTCTCCAGGAGGAGGTTTTCCTCACAAGTTCCTCACCGACACCTGCAGCTTGTTCAGCTGCTCCTGGACAAACGGGTCTGTCTTGTGCAGCGGCGTGGCGTTCAGGAATACCTCGTCTACGGCGCCGTCCAGCTGCACGGACACAGCAGAGGAAGAAGAGGAGGAAGACGAGGACGGAGAAGAGGAAGAAGAAGAAGAAGAAGAAGAAGAAGAAGAAGAAGAAGAGCCGGAGACGGCATCGCTCATATCTTCACACATCATCATCCACGGGTCTCATGTTATTGACTGTGAGTGGCCGGCCGGACAGCAGCGGGGAGAGAGGGACAGGAAGTCCTACCTCAGCCTGGACCTGCAGCAGCGGCGAGGCCACGACCATCAGAGCCACGAACTCCACCAACACCAGCGCCGAGAACTGGAGGAGGACGAGGGACACGCAGTGTGTGTGTGTGTGTGTGTGTGTGTGTGTGTGTGTGTGTGTGTGTGTGTATCCCTACTGGTCCCTCCCCCTCTCGGGGACTTGTAGTCTCAACAGGAACGGGTCAACGGGGACTGGGTGCGAGTCAGTCTGGGCATGGCTCTCACCAGCAGGAGGAGGAGTTTGAGGTCCAGCGTTGCAGCTGAGATGCCCATAACGGAGAGGAGAGCCGTGATTGGACCAAAGACCTGCAGGGCCAGGACGCCATCGCTGGTGGGCAGTTGGTCGAAGAGCTGGGGGGCCGGAAGTGGGAGCCCAAGAACAAATACGTTGTGACTGTACTGTACTGTAGATTTTTCAAGTACCTGTACTTTCTGTGTGTTTAAAAGTCCTTAAATGAGACAAAATGTGAATGGATTCTAGTTGTTGTTGATTGAAGTGGAGCTATTTGAACTTTGCTGGTGTGCAGTTGAATATAAAAGCGAATCGTATTTTAGAGATAGATAATCTAAGTACCTCAAGTAGCTCAGGTTTGGGTTCATTGGGTTCACACGTAAAAAATGACATTGGTTACTGTTAATAAAAATGTCGACATGTATGTGACAACGAATGTATTATTTCATCGATGGGGGAAAAAAGCATTTGGACTTTTTACTCAAGTGCTTTCTTACATTTACTTGAGTAAAGGAGTTGAATCAGTACTTTTACCAGAACATTTTTTTAGACAAGTATCCATACTTTTACGTCTGTACAAATTGTGGAATTTATTTTGCTGATTCACTCTGGTTCTTCACTATTAATGTTAAACCGTTTCACTTTATAATTTCTAACATACTAGCTGGATTATTTTACACCACACCACTGAACTGGTGTGAAATGCCAGTCCTGTCGTTCCACAGGGTGTTTTAATGTGAAGGTGCACGCAATCGGGCTGACTTCCTGTTTACATCAGTGTTGTCAGCTGCTGTCAGTTACCTCAGCAACCGGTGTATGACTGGAGGAGAATCCCACGCCAATCATCACCACACCAGACACCTGCAGACAGAGGAGGAGGTACAGGGGGTCACATGACAGTGGGCAAGTGGGCGTGTCCCATCACAGAGAGACGGTAATCAGGCAGCAGGATCAGCTGACTTCCAGAGAGTTTCTCCACTGAAAACATCTCAACAACAACAGTAGTAACAGCAGCAGCAACAGCAGCAGCAGCAACAGCAGCAGCAGCAACAGCAGCTGCAGTAACAGCAGCAGCAGCAGCCAGCAGCAGTAACAGCAACAGCAGCAGCAGGAACAGCACCAGCAACAGCAGCAACAGCTGTAACAGCAGCAGCAACACCAGTAGAGGCAGTAACAGCAGCAGCAGCAACAGCAGCTGCAGTAACAGCAGCAGTAGCAGCCAGCAGCAGTAACAGCAACAGTGACAGCAGTAGCAGCAGTAACATCAGTAGCAGCAGTAACAGCAGTAGCAGCAGTAACATCAGTAGCAGTCACAGCAGCTGCAGTAACAGCAGTTGTAACAGCAGCAGCAATGAAAACAGTAACAGCAGCAGCAGTACCAGCTGGAGTAGCAGTAACAGCAGCTCGAGCAGCAATAACAGCACTGGTTTCTGCTGCACACACATACACAACTCCGTCCAGTCACACTGACCAATGACGGCTCTCGGAAGTGAAACAACTGCAGCAGTGAGTCGGAGAAAGAAGGCAGCAATCAAAACAGGAAGCAGGAAAATGGGAGTTGCAGCTCCGGTCTTTCAGTGCTTTCACTTTAAAAAATAAAAACCTTTCAGCAGAGTGAAAACAGAGCAGGGAAAAAAAACTGAACTCATCACCACCAACTAAACTAACTCATTTTAGAAAAAAATATCTGAGCCACTGAAAGAATTTTAAAACAGTTGCAAAAAAATTTGATTTACTTATATTGTTTTGAACGGAATAGTTTATATCTTTATTAGTTCTGCATGAGGAAAGCGCACAATGCAGCAGCAAAGGTTAGATTATACAATAAATATGTAAGGAATAAATTATGAAAAATAATTAATTCACTCTGCTATTTTTAAATTAATTTAAATTAATCATTTATTTTTTTATTTTTGTTGAAGCCCAAGTGAGCCACAAACAAACCAACCAACCAGTCAGCGTGACCGTCAGGCGGCTAAGTTGACACTAGTGTGTGTGTTTGTGTGTTTGTGTGTGTGTGTGTGTTAGCATTTAGCTTCAGTTAGCTTACCAGGAGCAGGACAGTGACGCAGATGGCGAGTCCTCTCAAGTAACTCCTGCAGCCAGCCATGACGGCCTCGTCTGAGGGGGAGCTGCCGCCCAGCAGAGGGAGAGCCACAGTGTGTGTGTGTGTGTGTGTGTGTGTGTGAGCAGGGTGTGTGTTTAAACCTCGCGAGTGTTTGCCTGCAGAACGAAGAACATGACCAAGTTTGGAAGATGAGCTGGACGGTGGAGGAGAAGGAGGGAAGGCTTCTGTCCGTCCGAGTGATGGAGCAGCACAAACGACAAGGAGAGCAGAGATAAACTGCTGGCTGTAGTAACGTGTGTTCGCCTGCAGGGCGGCAGAATAAAGAATTCCCACTTTGGGAAAAAGCCATCAGCTCGCTTGATTTCAGTTTTTGACGCTTCACAATGAGCGTTGTATTCACGCGTGCCTGCTGAGGGTGCGGAGGGAGGGGGCGCTAACTTGAGCTTTTTAAGTGGCTAATGCTGTTTTTAGCCTCACGGAGAACTGTGGCAGCTGTCATTGTTAGCATTATTTTTAGCGCGTTTATAAAAGTGAGTGTGCATTTAGATTGTTGAAATGCTTTTGGAGCCAACAGGTACAGATATTAGGTGGTGGGACAATGGGTTCTAAAATATGCCACAGGGGGACGGAGCAGCAGCAGATGGATGGAGTGTTTTGATGACCCACCTCGTAGGAGGAAACAACATAGTTTGCAGTTTCACAGTTTTGCCGTGTATGGCCTAGAACCACCCCAGGACAACCTAGAACCTTCTAGAGCCACCTAGAACAACTTAGAACCACTCAGAACTGCCACAGGATGTGCCAGAGGGGCCGGACTAGCAGCAGATGGATGGAGTGTTTTGGTGAGCCACCTTGTAGGAGGAAAAAATCTATCATGGGATATGCAGAAAACACGCTGCTTTAATGTCAATTGAAAATCAAGCAAAG
The DNA here is from genome assembly GCA_009823395.1 of Thamnaconus septentrionalis. NCBI lineage: Eukaryota > Metazoa > Chordata > Actinopteri > Tetraodontiformes > Monacanthidae > Thamnaconus > Thamnaconus septentrionalis. The sequence goes on along the minus strand of CM020502.1, from coordinate 29,282,488 downwards.
CAAAGTTGCAACCAGTGCTGTGTCGCAGTTCAGGGTCTGCACCCTTCGAAACGAGTGTCCTCAGTCTGAAGGAAGCGTCCTTCGAGGACCCGGCCTAGAAGGACGGACCAAACACCGCCTCCCCGTAACCACACGGGACGGTCTAGCCTTCGGCGTATTTCCTCGTTGCGTCACCGCCGTTACCTCCTGCTGGCCAACCCTGGAAGTGACATTTTTATAACATCAAGCTAACCATTGGTTCGCCATCTAACGATGGCGTTGGATATTCAAATAAATAAAAACCCGATGTTAAAACTGCATATTTTATGTGAAATTTCAATACTTAAATTTATATGAAGTGTCTTTACCAGTACATGCCGCTAATTTCAGCTGACTTCCCAAGATCTCACGACGCTTTGCAACAGCACGCAAAGCATCATGGGATACATAAGTACGCGAAGGATAGTAGCGGTGCATCCTTGGAATCGGCTAAAACGAGGGCGCATTCCGAGCACGCATTTGGAGCGTCCTAAGCACCCTCGGGAATTGGGACGAGCCTTTGCGCAGTGCTATGACGCAACTTCCTTTCAAAATGCGTACTTCAAGGATGCAGACCCTGAATTGAGACACAGCACAAATCAGTGTCTTTGAAGCCCCACGGTGCTCTTTATTGAAATGAGAACGTCAAACATGCAACACAACTTTGTCTTGAGTTTGTTACGTCGTTTCGGATGAAAGATTTAACAATTTGGCGAGAAACACCTAAGCTGAATTCAATCAAACTGGAACAAAATAAAAGACAGAAAGAACCGGAGCCAACGGGGGGGCGACAGAAACTGAAGGGGAGACGACAGAGACCTGCGAAATGTCACTTGAGCTCAGAAGTTGTGACGCGACGAGATGGAACGATAAATACAAAGGAAGGAATTCGCTGAAGTCATTAAGGCAAAGTGCTCTGTTGACATTGGACTAAAAATAACTGGGGCTCTGCACGCATGAGCGTGTGTGTGTGTGTGTGTGTGTGTGTGTGTGTGTGTGCGTGCGCATGTCCTGAACAGGCACCCTGTACTGCATCATGTGGCTGGAAACTTTCCGTCCAATCCCACGCCGCGTTGCCGCGTCGCAGCGCCGCCATATGTGGCTTTTCCTCTCCTTTCGGACAGGTCCTGCCAGCAGGGGGCGAAGTGCCTCAGACGGACAAGTGCTGGAAGGTGATTGGAAAGACGGCACATGGAAAAAAGGCTTCCAATGGTTCGGTGGTTTTTTTATTCTTTGGTTATTACAGGATGATTTAACTGGATATTAATCTGTGAACATGGTCAAACAACAGAGGACACAAAATGGAAAAAAAAAAAAGAAAAACAGTCATTGGATAAAAGTCCCTCAGACACTGAAGGTCTGAAGAAAAAAAAATGACAACAATTAATTTATAAATTGATTCTGTTTGGAAACAATTTTTTTAATGATTGCGTTTTTTTGCCTTTAAAAATGTTTTTTTTTTTTTTTTGGAACAACTTGTGCATCGTCAACTACCTGAGGGTCATTCTGATGTCCACACACACACACACACACACACACACACACACACACACACACACACACACACACACACACACACACCTAAAGAAATTTTGTTTGAACCAGATTATTATTTTTTTTTTTAATGATTTCTGATTGATTCATTTAAAAGGACCTTCTGAAATTTGTTTACTTTTCCAGAGCAGGTGAAGAAAACAACAACAACAACTGTACACAAAACATCTGTACACTCTCAGGACTCCTGCAATAAAAACACATGCTGCGCCATGCATCGTTGTCATGCGTGACCAGGTGTGGGCGTGGCCAGGTGCGTGTAGGGGGGGGGGCACTCAAGCGGTGGTGGCCGCGTCCTTCCCGCCAATCTGGCAGTAGAGGATCATGGCCATGACCATCCCAAAGATCTGCAGCCACACAGTGGAAGACAATCAGTCGGCCTGCTCTGCCCTCTGGTGGCAGCTCAAGGTTACTACAACACTTCCATCAGCACATTTGTCCTTGAAAATCATTTCCTCCGCACAACTTAAATTTCAATTGAGTGTGTGTTTGCGCGTGTGTGTGTGTGTGTGTGTGTGTGTGTGTGTGTGTGCTGACCAGCAGGGCGGCGATGGCAAAGGCAATTCCCAGCACCACCTCCAGGTTTCCCTCCATGAAATCAACGATGCGGTTTAGGCAGGGCTGCAGGACAAAACCATGACATCATCATCATCTTCATCATCACCATAATGACATCATGATGCCAGCACCATCATCTTCATCATGATGCAGATGATGTCATCATCATGATGCAGATGATGATGATATCATGATGACGACCAACTCCATCATCATCATCCCATCACCATCTAATCACATCATCCTGATGACATCATCATGATGATGACATCAACCCCCTCCTCAGTGACTCAGCCCTGACCGTGGAGTAGTATCCATCCTTGCAGTCTTCCTCGGTGGCCTTGCATTTGCAGGAATCGGGGGCCTTGCCCCCCCAGTCTTCCTTGCCATTGACCAGGCCGCAGCACTTCATCTGGTGGAGACCACGAACGTTAGCACGTTAGCACGTTAGGCAACGTCGGGACCTCCTAGTGGCTCTAGAGCTGTGTGTGTGTGTGTGTGTGTGTGTGTGTGTGTGTGTGTGTGTGTGTGTGTGTGTGTGTGTGTGAGTGAGAGACACCTCCGTCTGCAGCTTCTCCAGGTCCTGCCTCACGTTCTCTGGCTTCTCCATCAGCGGCGTGAACTTCTCCACCACCCGCTTATTCACCCAGTCGTTCACCTGAGAAGCCACACACACACACGCACGCACATGAACCAACTGACTCCGCCCACCGCTACCACCCGCGCCCTCTCCTCCGCCTTACCGTCTTCTCGTTGACGGCGCCCACGATACCGGCGGCCAACAGGAGGATGAAGATGGCCAGAAGGCTGATGAAGAACTACAAGGAGAGAGGAGAAGAAGACAAGGGGTGAGATGAAAGTGGCCATGTGGGGGGTGTGTGTGTGTGGGGGTGGAGTCAGGGTGCGTTCCCACCAGCAGCAGCATGCAGCGGTTTTCCTTGATGGCGCCGCAGCAGCCCAGGAAGCCCAGCACCATGATGATCACGCCGATGGCGATCATCAGGTCCACGCCAGGGATCGCCTCATTGGTCAGCTGGGACAGACAGACAGAGAGGGGAGGTGGGGGTCATGTGACGTCTGGAAGCAGGTGGGCGGGGCTCGCTCGGCTCCTTTCGTCCATCCGTCAGGGTCTCACCTGGTTGTCGTTCTTGTTGACCTTCAGGTAGATGGACACGCCCAGGATGATGCAACCGCTGATCTGCAACCACAAACAACAAGCAAGGAGGTGGTGAGTCTGGCTCCACCCGGTGGTGAAGACCTGCAACAGGTGGAATGAGGAGCAGGAGGATTCTGTCTCCTGGGGCGCCCCCTCTGGCCACAGTCATGCATATTTCTCCATGGAGCTGCTGGTGCATGAGAGCGTTTTCCTGCAGCAGCAGATCTTATTACGCAGGAGGAGCTTCCTCCAGGCTGCAGTAGCCGATCCAAGCAGCAGGGACGGACCGTGGAGTGGGCGGGGCCTCCATTGATTGGCCCAATCGTGCATAATTCAGCGGTCGCAATAATTACCCCCACGCCAGACGAGCCGCACTGAGCCATCAGCCACCATCAATGATTGATGGTGGAGGAGGCGGGACGTGGAGGGTGAGATCAGCGCCACGTAGACACAGCTTTTCATCACCTTCACCATGCCCTCATCATCATCAACACCTCCACCACAGGAACAGTTATGATATTCAACCTCTGCTGCTGTTGCATAATGCATGCTAAGGAGCTTCTAAGGTTTCTGATGTTCATCTCGATATTAATGAGGGCAGGTTTCACCAGCGCAGTGACTCATCCTGACCACACGGAGGCGACCTAGCGAGCCAAAGAGTTTGTCTAACACGCTATTGGCTCGTCCGATTAAAGAGTTTTTTTTATGACATTAGCTTCACTGCTTTCAATCTTTTATGGTGTTTCCATTCGACAGAGATGCTACATATAGTGAAATTCAAATTTAATTGGATTGTTTTGGAATTTATAAAAAAAAAAAGTCTATTCTATATCTATTTGTAAAATCAATTCTATTTTAAAATGTGACAACTATGTGCGCTGGCAAAGAAAAACTTGAGTACACACACACACACACACACACACACACACACACACACACACACACACACACACACACACACACACACACACACACACACACACACACACACACACACACAGTTGGTGAACCAGTGCGACCAGTCTTAGAGTCAACGAGTCCTTGTTGAACTTCAATCTGACTCTTCAAACGCACTGAACAAAAACCGTTGCTGCTGGTTTTCAGCGGCCGCAGTCAAACAGTGGGCTTTTAGCCCAGAGGCTAAAGCTGGCTAGCTACATGCTACATGCTACCCTCAGAAACACGAGCTTCCAGGTACGGAGTTCAGCGCTACCGCCCTCTTCTGAGCAGTCTGGTCACATGATCAAGTACTGAAGGGGCGACATTCCTGCAGAGCTATTTGGTGTGCGTGGAACACAGCGCCCCCCCCAGGCCAGCAAACACACAACATCCTGTTGACTTTGCCAAGGGTCAATATTGAACCTTCATCAGGTGCAAAGATAAGAAGGCAGCAAATCCTTCAAAAGCATCGTTCTGGAAAAACTGGTTCCAGGTGGGACAAACACTGCTAGCAGGCATCTGATTGGTCCATCCAATCCTCTAAAGCGCCACCCCCCCCTTTCCCAAACACCTCCCTCTGATGGACTTCCTTCTTCCCATCCTGCTGCCCAGGCCATCTCACCTGTGCAGGTGACCCGTGACACAGGTGAGACGGGGGTTGTGACTGGGAAGCCCCGCCCCCTCTCATGCCATTGGCCACTCAAAGGATGTTTGTGAAGGTCAGCAGGTCACGCTGGGGCGTAAAAAAAACGCATGCACACTCACACTTTGACTTTGTTGACTTCACCCACGAGGAGGAACAACCCTGCAGGGCAGCAAACAGTCAGCTGCTGCCCCCTGCAGGGAGCCAAAACAAACACGCCCTGCAAGCTAGCGCCCCTTAGCGCTCCGAGCGACTGAGGTCGCCCTCTAGAGGCTCTCCACTCTCCATCTCGCTGAACCCTCTTTTGTTTTTCTCCCCTGTCTACGCCTGCGTGCACTTCCTGTTTGCGTGTCACCAGGCTCCTCCCTCATTCAAAACACACTGGCAGCAGGTTGGACGAGAGTTTAGACAAGGACACGCTCACCTACAGAAAAGAAACGCAATAAAAATATTAAGTAATAATTAGGGAGTCAGTCGACAGGGTTCGTGTCTCAGCGCTGACTCACAGGTAACACATGCACGAGCGCGCACGCACACACCCACCAGCAGCAGGACCCGTTACTAATCCTCAGGGTCCATAACAAATCCAGCAGACGAGATGTTGTTGTTGTACACACACACACACACACACACACACACACACACACACACACACACACACACACACACACACACACACACACACACACACACACACACACACACACACACACAACTGTTAGCGCTCCATCATCATCTCCGTTTTTTTCCGTTTCCTGCGTCAGGAAGTGGTCCCTGAATGCACCGTGGGCTCCATTACGCTGGCTGAGTGCTAGCGCTGCACTAAAAGGCGCTAATGCAAGGAGGCTGCTGCCTGTGAGAGCTTCGCACTCCCAACCCCAGGCAGCAGCAGCAGCAGCTTAGGCTAAAATTAGCACCGACTTCCTGTCTCTGTTAGCCCTCTGTTCGCAGCCTCCTGCTAAAACCCTCACACTTGAAAGAAGGGAAGGAGGAGGAGGAGGGCGGAGACAAGCCAACACCTGGCTGGGGGGTGAGGGGCGGGGCGGGGCGGGGGGGTGTGGTCGCTCAGCTATGGGGGTGCAACGGTGCCCTTTGTGACATCACAGAGGGCTGATTTCAGGGCACGTGTGTGACTCCAGAGTGAAACAGAGGCAATTTGTCAGTAATGCAGTCGACCGACCGGAGAATCCGCTCCCGCTCCCGCCCCCACCCCAACCCCCCACCCCCCTTCCCCCAGGGTGCCAGAGAGTCTCCCACCCACGAACCGGTTGCTTCATGTCGCTGTCGCCGTGATGTTGAGCAACAGCAGCAAGAGCAGCAGGTACCAGCTGGGCGTCACTGCAGAGTGTGTTTACCCACAACACCACACGCCTTTCAAAGCCTCACCTGATTGTCCCGTCATAGAAGAAACACAAAACAAGAGACACACCTTTGAAGGACTGGAAGTGGCTGGAAGAAGAAGAAGAAGAAGAAGATGAAGAAAAGAAATCTCTCCAGCTCAACAACCAAACAGCTGCTCTCCAGTCTCAACACACTCACACTGAAATATTTGCAATTGAAAAAAACAAAAACAAAAACAAAAAAAAACACACAAAAATTTGTTTTTTAAACCTACTTCCTGTTTTGTCTTGTGTGACACTCAACCCGCAGATCCCCTGGATCATCATTTGATGCAAGAACAACGGCAACACAGGGAAAGAAACCAAGACAAACAAGCCCGGTGACTTCTGCGCTCGTGAGCTCATTTGTTTGTTGGACCGATAAAATGACAAAAACAAAATTCAAATCGAAGGAGGGACCGCACAAACAACAAGAGAAACCATGCGCGCGCGCGCAGCCGCACAGACACACCCTGCAAGTGATTCAGTGTTTGTCTCAGCAACGAACGCGGCGCGCGCGCGCGCACACACACACACACACACACACACACACACTGGGAGCACCTGTTCGATGGACATGGAGGACTTCGGGGGAAAAAAACACACTTTCCCGCATCCGGCGGATGAAAAACAAAAAGTAAAAACGCTGGAACATCGAATAAATACATTTAATCTATACTTTATTTTTTATGCTAAAAGCCACTAAAACATACATAAATATATACATATATTTCTGAATTTTCTAGCTTTTAGAATAAAACATGTGATCCGCCAGCAGCTCGAAAGAGCTTTGAAACCGTCGGTGTGTGTGTGCGCGCGCGCGCGTCTCACCCAGAACAGCAGGTTGAAGAAGAACAGCAGGTACTTGACACACTTGCTCACGGCCATGTTTCACGCTGCTTCCGGCTCGTCGCTGCGCTCCCTGCAAACTGGACTCCAGTGAAGTGGGGGAGCAGCTTCCCGCACGGCGGAAGAGGAGGTGGAAGAGGTGGAGCCTCCTCAGACACGCCCACCTGCCCGGCTCCAACTCTACCTGTCCGCGCCCACCCCAGCTGCCTCCTGACTGGCTCAGCCCGACCCCCCTCTCGCGCTTCCTCCGAACACCTGAGGCCTCAGTTTCGTGTCCTCACCGATGAGGTGGAAATCCTTTGTTCCCGGTCGGTCACGTGACGCCGGGGTGGCGGCAAGACGAAACCGGCGCACGGGTGGAACGGAAGGAAGACCAGTCTGAAGTGCCAACATTGAATGTTTCATGATTTCACCCTGTAGTTGTTTCATTTTGTCACTTCTAGCCGTCGACACTGAACTCCTGGTAGTTGTGTTGCGCTCGCGATAAACTTCTTTTCCAGCAGTTTTCTGTGGGGCGCCGTTTGTAAAGTTTCTCATGCTTAAAATAACTGCAACATTTTGTCACATTTAGCTTCAAATCGTGTTTTTAAAAAGTTGTGTGCATTTTTGAAAGTCACTTTTACAGCACATTTAACACTTTAAATTAAATGTTAAATCTAAATGCTAAATATAAATGTTGAATCTAAATCTAAATGTTAAATTTAAATGTTAAATCTAAATGTTACACCTCTCATGCTTAAAATAACAGCAACATTTTGTCACAAAGCTCAAATGTTTTTTAAAAGTTGTGTGCATTTTTGAAAGTCATTTTACAGCACATTTAACACTTTAAATCTAAATGTTAAATCTAAATGCTAAATATAAATGTTAAATCTAAATGGAAACGTTAAATCTAAATCTAAATGTTACATCTTTTCTGGAGAAACTGCCTCTTGGACATAGATTGGTGGTTTTAAGTACCCAACAATAAAAGCTCCCGTTTGTAATACTATATTTAATATATATATAGTAATAGTAATAATAGTTTTGTGCGGGACTTGCGCAGCGGAGCTTGCTGTCTCTCGACTTACAACCTGTTGCCCCTACAACCAGCCACAAGGGTGTGGCTCATGAACCTGCGCCTCCAGGCCTCCAGGCGCAGGTCCATGAGCCACACCCTTGTGGCTGGTTGTAGGGGCAACAGGTTGTAAGACCCGCACAAAACTAAGTGACAGTAAACACTCAAGGTACTCGTAAAATATAGTATCTCCAAACGGGTTTGTTATTTTTGGGTACTTAAAACCACCAATCTAGGTCCAAGAGGCAGTTTCTCCAGAAAAGATAGTTGTTTATTCGTTATTCGACACTAAAAACAGCGTTCAACATCGTCGAGCTTTTATTGTGGTACTTCCGGTTGCCGGCAGCTTGAATTTGCATATTAGCTAAATGTTTAGTTTCGCCCGAAACATT